>JACXGI010006103.1:7388-43594 GCA_016801175.1 Esox masquinongy | reverse complement strand
AACCTAATATCTGTTCCAGTTTTGCACTAAATTTCAAACTAAAATGGGGCTCGCCTTTTAGAAACATTCTATTTTTAAATTCATCATACCCCGCCCATACACCATGTGGTTTTATATAAATGTTGATCTCTGCCACTAGTTTTCCTATGCCGTTGTAATAACCGGTGTTGAGTTCATATTTCCAAGTTTTGTCGTGTTTTGAGTCATGTAGTTCAAATGCGTTTTCACCCCATGTAAAAGTCTTCCACGTATGCGGGTATTGGAATTCTATCAAAGATACTTCCCAATCACCTTTCAAATCTATACCTTTGGCAAATTTTGTGGTATAGCTCGAACTCGAATTGTTTGGATAGACATGTCTCAACGAGTTACTGGGCAGCGTTATGTAGAAACCACCGTCACCCATGCTGATCGCCGTCAATGTAAATGACGTGATCGTGAAAACTCCGGAATTTTATCCAGTTTCTAGGTCAACGACTTGTTCCGATGGTATCCAGCTGTTGAATTTCTCAGGCCAACCAAGCCATTTCACAAGACTCATTTTCTTCCCTTTCTGTACTCTCATCCAGAACTGCTTCCACTTTAAAAGTTTTATCCTTAGCCACGATTATTTTCAGTAGTTCCTGTTCATAAAAGGTCCCAACTATCACATCACCATCGTAATCTTTTATTCTATATACAGGAGGTACCCTCGGGATGCATTCTGTTATTGTAAAATATTCATCTGTGTACCCTTTTTCATAGCCTTTTGTAAACGCTCCTCTCAACTTTGAGTCTCACAGTATCCCCAACCAGGAACTTGTAACTTTGCTTAGCATTTCTCATTATTGTTGTACCATACAGGTTCTTGAGAACTAGTCTAACATTTTCTTCACAAACTTCAGCAGGCTTCATCTTAATAGACCGATGGTAGCTATGGTTGTATCCATGAACTAAATCGTGAATAACCTCAACATAGCGATGAGTGTTGGCAGCTGTGAGATACCTCCACATTCGTGATTTAATGGTTTTATTAAATCTCTCAACGATACTTGCTTTGACATCATTTCCTGTAGCAAAATGTTTTATATTGTACTTCTTCATTAACATTTCAAAATGTGAATTAAAAAACTCCTTTCCCTGGTCCGTTTGGACATATCCTGATGATGGATTCGGGTTAAACTCTGCATTGGTTTCTTCGGTGCTGCCATGCTGATTGCGTCTCTGCTGACCATTTGTAATCTCTTGCCGACTCGCTGAGCTGCGGTTAAGCTGTTAGCTTTCAATGGTGTTTCACCCAAAACACTGATCGCCGCACAATCCGCCATGTTTTGTATTGTGTTGGTAAGTTTACTCAGACAATACTGAATGACCATCACAGGGGTCTGCGTGGTTTACATACACAGACCACGCCAATCAACCCATAAAACATGAAAGGTTAACACCCACTGGTTGTATGACAGCTGTTGCACCAATTGTCGGAACATAAAATACCGGGGGGGGGGGGTTATAGCATTGCTGGACCCTGGCACCCTTTTGTTGAACACCAAACATCTTGCCGCTGACACAACACTTATTTATTGCCTGGGAATTTAACATTCCGGAACCCTAAGACCCATTTTTTAAACATCAAACATAACCCACCAGTTATAACACTCGTCCGGGGTGCTTATCAGTCGTTATCAAACATGGACACATCAATGCAATCATAAATCACAAAGTCATAAATCACAAAGTCATGCATACGTCATTCCAGAAGTTCCGCCCTAACACACGTCATACAGAAAGTCCATACGTCACACCGGAAGTCCCGCACAGCAAACCGGATGTCCCGCCCACAAGCCCCGCCCACTAGGGTCATAAATCACCAATCTGACACAATATACCCTACATTTACTACTTATGCCAAAACGTCCTGATCTAACAGAGAAAATTGTAAGAATTTGTAAGAATTGATGTTAAGAGCAGTTAACAAACATGCCCTAAATCAATCAAATTTATTTATAAAGCCCTTTTTACATCAGCAGTTGTCACAAAGTGCTTTTACAAAACACCCGGCCTGAAACCCAAAGGAGCAAGCAACAACAGTGTTGAAGCACAGTGGCTAGGAAAAACTCCCTAAACGGGGCTGAAATTTAGGAAGAAACCTAGAGAGGAACCAGCCTTGGAGGGGAGACCAATCCTCTTCTGGCTGTGCCGGGTGAACATTTTCAGAGTACAAGTTGTAATAATTTATAAATGCATGGGTGCTGTGCCCAGAGTCTATAAAACCTAATCCAGATCAGAAGCATGACCAGATGGACAAGGACAGGGACAGCCTGGGGGGAATCAGCAGAGTGGCAGGGTCAGGCTTAAATCATATTATGCAGCAGTTCCCCCAGACCTGGTTCATGGTTCCAGCCAGGATGCATGATATTCCTTCACCCTTTGGGTTGACCCTCGCCACCAGGATCCTCAAATGAGCAATGACCTGATTGGTGTGCCTGAAGGGAGGAATATAGTACGCCTCGGATAAACACCCATCAACATCTTATCAATGGTACAACCTTATCTGACATCACAAGCTCCTGGCTCCAGCAAGTCCAAGAACCAGCAAAGATTGTGAGCTCTTTATCTGATAGAACCAGAGTAGATCCTCAATGCAAATGTTTTAGCTCCATTTGGTGGGACTCCACTGTAAAGTGTGGTAATGTTTTTGTACGGTAGAGTGGAGTGACATTGCTGATGGGCTTTGACACCAAATCTCTGTGCAGTTCATGAGGAAGTGTGGGATTAAGTTTTATCTGCTGAAATTCTCATGCATTGAACATACCTGCTTCCTACTAATACAGATTGGTATGGAATCCAACACCATGTAAAGCAAGCTGGCCCAGGTGATAATGACCCTGCTTACGGTGGCCTATCCACAAAAATGTCATCAATGATCTTTTCTTTCAGGTCAACTGCAACACAAAGACACTATATAAACTAGAAAAGGCACCAGACAAGCCTAGTTCTGCCGGCTCGTGATTAGAAGGGATGAATGTTGTTTTCCCTGGTGTTGTTTTCACCTGAGGTGTCTCAGAGTGAAAATCTACCCTGAGGCCTTCAGATTTTTGAGTGAATCCCCTCTGCTGTTGAAGTAAATGGGGACGATGTTGGTGATCGTCATATTCTTTAATCAGATTTAGAGGTTTTTCATGTTGGGCGTATTCTTTGACATGCTGAGCCTTCCAGCTGGCCTAGCCGCCTACATAAGCATTTTTCGTGGGGCGTGATCAGAAGGGCAGTTACCTAACTTTAATAAAACTAGTTAGCGTATAACATTGCATAATCAAATATCTGTTTAAACTTTCTTTCGTGACTTTCAGATGTAGTGATTTAGATTTTTTAATGCACAATGGCTGAAGGAGAACAAAAGGATTTGGTGGTGGATATACTGGCAAAGCCTTTTTCAAGAAAGACTTTTCAAGTAAAACTGGAAATTGTGAGGAACCGCACAGTTAGACTGCCCTGTCCCAGTCAGGGAAATAATATCTTTGGGACTTTCAATTGAGCAACTACAAAAGGTACACCAGGCTTACAGTGTCGAAGGAACATTGCAAATTTTATGGCTGGGAATGCCTGTTATTTGCAATCGGACCAATATGGTGTTTGGTTTGAAACCACACTGTGTTTGCAAGCCTGAACTGCCTAAGCAAAGCACAGCAGGACATGTAGTAAGGGGTGAGAGAATGTGGGTTGAAGGTTTACCACTTAGGTAACCGGGCAACAACTAGGGAAATGATTGCAAGGGAACGTCTCCTTAGTGATAAATATACGTACAGCTCCGGAAAAAATTAAGAGACCACTGCACCTTTTTCTTTCCTTTCCAAAAATGCCTAAAAGGATGGTTTTGAGTGAGGAACAGAAGGGTTAAAATTAAGAGACCACTGTAAATTGAATGTTTCTGTTCCTCATTCAAAACCTTCCTTTTCAACTTTTTTGGAAAGGAAAGAAAAAGGTGCAGTGGTCTCTTAATTTTTTCCGGAGCTGTATATAATCTGACTTCATATTGTTTATAAATAAATGCTATTGTAAATGACCATAACATGTAGGAAGTCCTTAGTAAAGGATAGCTACTCCTTTCGTCACAAGCCTAACATTAAAATTACATGTGTTCCTGGGTCCACCCAGAGACCCAGAACTCAGGGATGCCTTTGCTAGCAGCTGCAGTGTTAACTCAAACTAACATTGAAAAACCATGAAGGAATTAAACAAAATTAGTCCAGGTATTTAAGTAATCTACAAAAATACCTACAGCACCCGCAAGAAAAACAATTACGGATGTACTTTGCATGCCCGTTGCCACGCGTGAAGTGCATATCATTCACCTTTTTGGAGCTGAAAATCACATAAGTTGGCGATTTGGATATTGCACATGTAAATATCGCAATTTCGATAAAATTTCGATTAATTGTAATTGTTCTTTTTGTACCCTTTTATTTTTTTATTTGTACAGTTATAGTTACAGACTTTCTCTCCACCTCCCTACACTTGTATTTTGAGTGTAACTCATTTGCAAAAAAAGAGACAAGTCACGATAAACAAAGTTGAAGATGAATTTGACTGCTAACATTCTTCTTTTTTTCTTCAAATTTTTTATAGATACCGCAATAATATTGTTATCGTGAATTCATTTGGCCACAATTATCATGTAGTGAAAATCTAATATCATGACAGCCCTAGTTGGGAGATCTCGTTAATGATGACAAACTCCTATATATGACTACAACACAACGTGTTGGGAGGTCTCTTTAACGATGAAGAACTTTTTGAGATACGGCTATTTATCCTAGAATCAGACATTTAAAACAATCCCTCAAATAGTCATTAGCATTACTTTATCTTGTCAAACACAATGAACACAAAGGACAGGAATTGTCCCACTTAATCAATGCAAAATTACAGAATGGACGGGGCTTTGCCACCAGTTGTTGTGAGACATGCAACAAGGACAAACATTTCTACAATGTTCTTGTAAATTTTGATCCATAACTCAGTACAATAAAGCATATCAGGCTATTCAGCCCTTTATGGGGAATAAGAGAAATCCAAACACTACCGATAAATGTCCACAATATAATGCACTTTGTCACATTCCATTTTGCTAAGAGTATTACACCTCTCCAGGTGAGCTCAGGATGTTGGGGCTGATGGCCCACACCTGGTGTTCCAGATCTTTAGAGAAGTAAATGTTATGCAGGACCCCGATTAAAATCACCAAGGGTCTATTGGAGACTTGGTGGGGCCAGACTCTTCACTTCATCTAATACATTTCCACTCTTCCTCAACAGACATTTCTCATTACACTAAAGACACTTGTGAGTTTGTTCATGTTTCTTTAGTAATGACATTGACACACGGAAGACAGTAGATTCCCGTTAAAAGGCAAACAATTAGGCGATTAGGCAAAACTCTACAGTTCTCAAAACTAGTTGCCTACATTAGCTGACATCCAAACCAACAACAGGTATAACAGGATCGCTACACTACATTCAATGTGTTAAATTAGAAAGAGATTACTGTAGATGGCCTATAATGAAAACAACGACTCCAATCCCTCCATGGCTGGTGCGCATCTCTAGAAAACATTGACAGTTGTATAGCTAACCACTATGCTATGTGAACTACGCTATGCAAGTCGAAATCGAGAGCAATATGTTCGTCGTCGGTGCAATTCGTCTATCACTATAACCATAAACAGTTTTACGTTAGGATTACTATAATGTAGCTACTGAAGCTTGTGGCCAGCAAAGTTGTAATGTTTTTTGAATCACTGATCACCCCGGATGTTCAAGTAAACTCTGTTTCTGTTAAGAAAAGGTACATGAATGAGAGTACCAATGCTCAGTTTATGGAGGCCATAGCTATCTCTCCAACAATAAGTGCAGAGTCAGTTGATGTACTCCTGGATCATTTTAATGCCAAAATATTGAATGTCATGGATTGTGTTGAGAAGAAAGAAAACTATGAGCAAACAGAAAGCACCATGGAGAACCCCCATGATGGTAAGCACCCTAAAAAGAGAATGCAGGAAAGCAGAACATAAGTGGTGGGAAACTAAACTTAAAATCCACTATGACATCTATAACCAAAGCCTTTGTAGCTTCAACTATGTGTTACACAGGGCTAGACAGCAACATTTATCGGGAATGATCAACAAGAATATCAACAATACTCGCACTCTATTTGCCATGGTCGACAAGCTTACAAACCCCCTACAGCAGATAGCATCAGAACTCGTGTCCACTGTAAAATGTAAATGCATGTTTCTTTAGTGAAAAAATTAAAAGAACTACACAGTCAAACACTGACACTGTACCGTCACTACGACCATCAAGACATAACTTGGGTATTATTTCACAATTTAATACAATTTATCAAAAATCCCTAGAAGAAACAGTTTGACATCTTAAAGCTTCCACATGTTGTCTCGACACACTGCCATCTGTCTTTTTTTAAAACTATTTTTAACTCTATAACAATAGATTGTCTACAACAAATAATGGCTCTCTGCAATCAGGCATTTTCCCAACATCTCTAAAAATAGCTGCCATTAAGCCTCTATTAAAAAGAGAACACTGGATGCATCTATATTGAACACTATAGATCTGTATCAAATCTCCTTTTCATAGCCAAGATCATTGAGAAGGTTGTCTTCAATCAACTCAGTAATTTTGTGAACTCAAGCGGTCTCTTAGACAAATTTCAGTCAGGCTTCCAACCTCACCACAGTACTGAAACGGCTATGATAAAACAATAAACGGCTGAATACTGATTCGGATAAAATAACAGTTCTGGTTCAATTTGATCTCAGTGCAGCATTTGACACTGTAGATCATAGAACACTTCTAGACAGGCTGGAAAATTGTGTAGGACTCTCAGGGAATGTCCTTAATTGGTTCAGATCTCATTTAATTGGCCGAAGTTACTTTGTTACCATTGGTAATCATGAATCTGATAGGGCCGCTATGACATGTGGAGTTCCTCAGGGATCAGTTCTCAGACCTCTTCTGTTCAATCTCTGTATGCTACCTCAAATTCTACAGAACCACAACATTAACTACCATAGCTATGCAGATGATACTCAAATATATGTCTCTCGAACCATATGACAACAGTTCTATAGACTCACTGTGTCATTGTATAGAGCACATAAATACCTGGATGAACCAAAATTGTCTACAATTAAACCATGATAAAACAGAGATTATTGTGTTGGCAACAAAAATAGGAGAACTAGTATTAGTAAAGAGCTGGATTCCCGTGCCCTTAAAACCAGGGACCAAGTGTGTAATCTTGGGGTTCTGATAGACCTCACGTCCAACAGTCATATCAAAGCGGTCAGTTAAACAGCATTCTATCATCCTAAAAATATAGCCAGAATCAAGGGCTTGGTGTCCCAAAAAGACCAAGAGAAGCTCATCCATGCTTTTATCTCTAGTAGGCTTGACTACTGTAATGGGCTCTTAACTGGACTCCCCAAAAAGACTGTAAAACAGCTGCAGCTCATTCAGAATGCTTGCTGCTAGAATGTTAACCAGGACCAAGAGAAAAGAGCACATCACTCCGGTTCTTAAATCTTTGCACTGTTTTCTAGTCAGTTACAGAACTGATTTAAATTTGTGCTTTTAGTCTATGAATCACTGAATGGTTTAGGCCCCGAATACATTTCTGATATGTTTGAAGAGTATAAACTCAGCAGGGCTCTTAGATCCATGAACTTAGGTCAGCTCATTGAGCCCAGAGTCCTAACTAAACATAGCAAAGCTGTTTTTAGCAGTTATGCCGCACACAACTGGAAAAAACTACCATAAGATCTTAGACGTGCCCCAAACATATCAATTTTTAAATCCAGGTTAAAAACACTTCTCTTTTTACATGCCTATGACTGAGCACTTAAACCTAACCACACTGTTTAGCCTTACAGCTTTTATAGCTTCCTCATGGAATCTACTACGGAATATACCAGTTATGTTTTTTATTCTATTTTCTTATTCAATGTTTTATTATTGTTTATTGTTATTCTAGTATTTGTTTTTATTCTATTGTATTTTCATATTTCTCTTTTTATTTGTAAAGCACACTGAATTGCTTCTATGTATGAATTGTGCTATATAAGTAAACTTGCTTGCTTGCCATGCTGAACAAATCCTGATGTCTACTTTGTTTTGTCTTTAGCAAGGATCGAACCCCGGTCGACCACATGGTAGTCCGTGTCTCCAACCACTACGCAATTTAACAAGGTAGTCAGTCAGTCAGTCAGGCACTCACTCACTCACTCACTCACTCACTCACTCACTCACTCACTCAGTAAGAGACATTCACTCTTCTTGGCCTGCTCCACATACGCGGTCTGGGAAAACCTCATCTATAAGTGCCATCTTTTGTTGAGGGCTCGGTGTTGTCTCCATGGCTGCATTGCCCATCCTCTGTGCTTTTGTCCAGTATGTTAAGTGGGTGGTTAATGGAGCGATAGACTCCCAAAAGATCTGGAACACCAGTTCAGATGGGAAACAACGGGTGTAGAACCGAAAGTCCTCATCAGTGGCAAAGAAACGGTTTATATTAAGGGGAGATGGAGACAGTTGAAACAAAGCAGCTTCCAATTTTATTATTTTCTCCAGAGCAGTGTCAAGTGAACCTGAAAAACAAAACAAATGTAGCTATAAACAGAAGAAGCAATTCAAGATACACACCTGTGCATATGGGAGTAATAAAATGTTCATTTTGACAAATACACCTGTCACGATTATTATTATTATCACTCTCTGCTGAATGAAAATAATGCACATACCGGGAGGATCAAAAGTTCCATAGTTGTGATTGACGGCTGCAGGAGTTACTTTAGGAACAGTCACACCATAGCAGCTATCAACCTGAAGTGGCTCCATGTCTCAGTATCTCAGATAGTAACCCCCTTTGCTCTTTCGAACCCAGTCCTGTGTACCTTAGTGTTTCAGGAATGTACAACTCCAGTTTAACCCACACTAAGAAGCCAACCTGCTTTGAAAATTGTCACCTTCATCCCGCTTGATTGCTTTTACCTCTTTGTATTTGATTCCTTCATCTCATGGAATATTGTGAAATGACAGGCATGGCTGTTTTTTGGAATTACAACACTATAGGCACTTCTTCTCTTGGTTTCTTACATTGTTTACCTCAGAGTGCAAAATATGTGTGTTGCTCGGGATGCGGAAGTGTGAGATAAGAAACCTCATGAAACAAATGATTTAGGACATATCTCCTGCTGTCTGTTACAGAACCATAAGAAAGCGCCATAAGAAAGTGGAAAACCATAAGAAAGTGGAAAACTGTCAGTATTTAATAGTTGAGTAACCATTGAGCTTTGTCCCTATCAGTGTCCATAGGAATGTTTCATCCAAGGGAAGGGGACTGTGAACCCAAAAATCCCTTCACCTACCCAGTGTGTGTTCCACCACTGTGCCCACGTGCAGTATAACTGTTATGCCTCTACTTACTCCTGCAAACATATGGAGGATGTCTGGACTGATGTAATAGTATTTCCCACTTAGCGCTGTATTTATATTAAATATTAAATCCAATTTAAATACAAAATTGCCATATTAAATATTAACCACAGCGTAAATATGTAATGCATTTCCTTTACCATAGGCTGGTATTCATTATGAAGCAGTGAAGGTTTTAATGTTAACTTCCAAAGGACTGTAAGATTTTGAATGGGATACATATTGTGCATCTGTAGGGGTGTGTGTCTCTGTTCTGTGCCACCAAATTTGAATACGGCAGATAGATAAAAGGAAATACTGAAGTACTACTCATATTCTCATGTGGTGTAAAGAAACAGAGATGAATAAGGGAAGTATGTTAAAGAAAGCTATCCAAATCAAATCCTGTTGGATAAAATGGTGTAATTGGACATTCATGAAATGTTTTCTCCACACTATGTATTCATAGTCCTTGAAGACAAGAACAAAAGCAGTGTGATAGAACCTTGATAACGTAACCTGTAAGAAGCTTAATGGATGTCTTCTCTAGTTCCAGTAGGGGTCAGAGTTAACCTGTCATCAAACTTGCATCTGTTCATCTCATAGAGATGGGTAGAGGACTCAATATGACATTGCCGTTAGGGATTCTAAGGAGAAAACTGGACTTCAAATGGGTTAAGCGTTATGGAAGGATCACATGATTTAGAGTTTCCATTTTGTATTTAATTCTCAGTACACAATAATTAGCCATATTTCAAGAGCACTCTCATATCCTCAGAGGCCTGTCTAGCTTTATGGTTTTATAATGTCTTTAAACTCCTTTCCCCCTTTCTATGAAAATGTATGCTGAGCTGACTTAATAATTATATTTTACCTTGAAAATTTTTTTAAAAACAATGATATTTATCGGGGCCAGAATCTTTTAGTTCTGAGGCTATGTATACATTAGTGCAGAATTTATGTAATAATCTATCATTTTGGACTAAACACTTTTTCTCAAGACAAACACAGATTCATTGTTAAATGTTGAAAATACACATGTAGCTAAACAAAAAGCAGCTAATAAATTAGCCACAAGATTTTGCATTGATTTTGGTAAAATTGGCTTGATTTTGATGACCCTGAACTATGGTGTATTATCGCTTAGCTAGACCACAAGCTCCACTAATCAAATAAGCTAGTTAACTAGCCAAGCAACTTTTAGTGCAAACTAATACTACGCTGCAGATTAAAGCATCATGCTAGTGGATCAGTGGTGACAGTGAGGTCATTAGATGCAAGGTTCTAAAAATGTCAACATGTAGAAATAAACTATAAATGTTGTTTAATGAATTAGCTAAGCAAGCTAGGAAAGTACATATGCTGCATGTAGGGGTTATTTACAACACGTATCAAAGTCAAGAAGTAAAAATTAAACACTTCTCTGATAGTGGATTGCCGCATAGTTAGTAAATTCAGTTATCCTTTTTCTTGTCAAATTAAAAATGCATGTCGCAAAGTAAATACCAATCTAAAACGTTTAACTTAATTGCACACCAGTAAGCCTCTTTTTGCAGGGCATGCTAGTCAATAACAGTTTAATAGTTAGATTTTGTATAATCAAGTTTGTTTTTAGGGGGTGGTATACACATTTAGGTTGCCTAATGACCGGAGTATGTGAGCGGAGTTGAGCAGTTGAAAATCCCACTCATCGCTCTCCGAGTGAAGGTTACGCTCCGCTCCACATCTTTCCCATCGCTCCACTCTAAACCGCTCTTCGTTTTCAGAAAAAAATAATAGCCCTTCCAAATTTGCTCCATTAATTTTTTGTTCAGTCATAATTCAAACATGATCTGTCAATTTTATGATCATGTATGTCGAGAATACTTTTTATTTAAAAAAATATATCCATGCAATATGCCAGTACTTTAATTAAGGCCAGCTTGTTTATATTAACAACATTAGAAATCATCATTTCAAATACTCCACAGATCTATCTATCAGTCTTTTCATCAAAATGTATAGCCTACACTCAGGGTTGGGTAGGTTACTTTTTAAATGTAATCCGTCACAGTTACAAGTTACATGGGTTAGGGTTAGGGGGTTACATGATACCAGCTATCTAACAAATAGCTGCCAAATCTTATAAACAATTCCTGCCCGAGTTTTTCAGTGCAACTCTTCCGGTCTGTGTTGTTCGGTGCATTTGACAAGTAAACCTTGAAACTTGAAAAAGATATAACACGAGGTAGGCCTTTCGCCTATCATTGTTCTGAGAAAGATGCGTCGACTAGATAGCTAAATCACATTTTATATGGGTATAATATTATTATAGACATACTCTGTTTATACCAGCCATCCAACCAACCAATACCGGAGAAAAGTGAACTCGCGCTCAGTCACTAATTTGGTTGTGCGCGCCCACCTTTACGCGCATGACGATCACCCAACCATGGTGCGCAATTGTTATTTTTGGTTCAAATAACGATGTTTTTAAAACATTGCATAAAAAAAATCAAAAGTGCAACGTGTCATAATTATATCGCGCACTTATTCTTTTTTAATTGAAGTAATCCAAAAGTCAATCTTAATTTGTTTCATAAGTATCTGTAATCCGATTACAATATTTTAATTGGTAACGTAACGGATTACAGTTACTGTTTTTTGTAATCCGTTACTCCCCAACTCTACCTACACTCAAACAAGTAGGACTATATTATTAGCTTATGCAACGATGAAACAGTGAAACATTTCCGATACACTATAGGCTACTTAAAAAATCAAGTGTTCAGAACGTTTAAACAACATTGTTCCTATAAAATGCCCATGTTGGATGTAAAAAATGTGTCTGCAAATAAGAAAATTTAAAATTGACTTGAAATGAAATAACGTTATGCAAAATTTCTGTCCACAGAAACTTGGAATTCACTTTTAGAAACACGAGTTTGGCCAGAGTCTGTGGCTTCATGTTCATGCGATGGTGCATGATGCATTTCTTCTCATTACTGTACTTCTCTACTTCTCCTTTTCTGTCCAGCCAGGACCGTTGCAGCTGTGTAAAGTATGAGCCATTGTGCACGTCTCTAAACTGGTTACGCACCAGATCATCCCTTATCACCCACTTGGATCCAAAACAGCAGTTAAGATAGGTCAATTTTTAAGTTAAATGTTTATATCAAAACAATCTTTTTTTGTAAAAGTCAGGCTAGTACTTTACCCTAAGTAACACACAAGAGTCTTAAAAATGCATGCTGGTATGAGCATGCCCTAACCATGGGAAGTGAGCACTACTCAGAGCGGTACTTGAGCGATTGAGCGAGAGCAGCCTGGCCTGTTCAAATAACGCTCCTCGCTCCAGTCAAATTGGGGCCGCTCCACTCCCGCTCCGCTCACATTAGGGTTAGGCGATATCAACAAAAATCAGTATCATGATAAGTGGACCCAATTACCACTAACAATATATATCGCAAAAACTTTGTGTTAAAAAAGGCTGACTACAATTGTGCCATATTCCAATGCAGTTCACATTCTGCTAACTAAATTAGTGTAATTAACATTAAGAAGTACCTCGATAATGATATATATTGTTATCGAGGTAATTGGGTCCACTTATCGCAATACTGATTTTTGTTATTGCCCAGCCCTAGCTCACGTACTCTGCTTGTGACAAAGAAACACCACTTGGTGTCCTCCTATATCCATATTAGGATAAAATGCTAGTTATCTTCAATGTATGCAAGATAATGTTAGAAATTGCTAACCACTCCCTAGAGGCGTGGATAAGAAAACCAGGCAGTATCTTGAGGGATCACCATTTGCAGCAGCAGAACATCTCCTTTCCATTGGGTAGATCAGGCTGTTGATTGTGGCCTGTGAAGTCAATGTCCCACTCTTCTTCAATGTTTGTGCAAAGTTGCTGCATATTAAACTGGAACACGCTGTCGTACATGTTGATTCAGAGCATCCAAAACAATCAATGGGTTAGTAAGCAGGCTATAGAAGAATTGGGATATTTTTAGCTCCTAGGATTTGTATAGACTATTGGGACATTGGAGCCGTGCATTAAAATGCTGAAACATGAGGTGATGGTGGCAGATGAAAGCATGACAAAAACATGCAATCTGGAACCTACAAGAGTTCTTCACTCGTCACCACTGGAGAACCCTTTGAATATCTCTTTTGGTTCCAGTTAGAAACTTTTAGGATTGCAGATGAAACCCTTTTTATAGATGTATGCTACATGGAATCAAAAATAGTTTTTACGGGAACAATAAAGGATTATCCTATGGGAAAAGCTGAAGAACCATTTTGAAACCCAATTTTGTGAGTGTAAAATTCAAACTAGAAGTCATCCATGAAAAGCATACTTCTCCAGAGTGCCAGTGGCCATCGAAAGAGACCACTACTGAAGACAGTCAAGACACCGAATTAGTCAAGTCAAGACCCTGTTGAAGATGAGCAAGAAGAAGGGTTCATCTGAGATGGTTTCTGACATCTGTGGCATTGTTATGTGTGAAAAGCCTTCACATTTAACTGTCCAGTAGAGTGACCTCAAGGGATCTCAGATTGACTTCGCAGCTCTCACATTGTTGTAAAGAAGACATCCAATAAATAAAAAAAATGAATAACTACAACTGATTTTGACTAGATGAAGACAAAATGGGAGCTCTGGGCTAAAACTAGTTTGACATCCCTGTCAGATGGTCTTACAGGAGGCAGAAGTATAACAAAAAAGGAAAAACTAAAATTGCCATTTTCATAATAGTTTTCAAAAATATTTTTTTGAAGCACTGACTAGAAATATACATAGCATTAAAGATAAACTCTTGGAGACCTGATTTTCAGTACATTATTGGTTGGAGACTGGCATGGTATCACTCTATACTCTGATCTAATATCATCAGGGGCGGCAGGGTAGCTTAGAGTTGGAGACAGTAATTGAAAGGTAGCTGGTTCTAATCCTTGAGCCAACAAGGTGAAAAACCCTGTTCTTCTGTCCTGTTCCTGAGCAAGACAGTTAACCATAATAGCTCCCATGTCGATGCTGTAAATAAGAATCTGTTCTTAACATACTTACCTGGTAAAATAGCTGAAAACAAACAATACCACGTAACTCTTTAGTCCATTAAAAAACATTTATATTGCTCAGTCAATGGCGCTATAACCCCAGGTGTGACACATCTGTTAGAGCATATTGAGAGAAAGAGAAATGATGAACTGGGAAAGACTAAGACAGGGAGTGGAGAGAGAATAAGTAAAGAAACTAGCTTTAAAGAATGAGGAGAGAGAGGAGGGTATGAGATGCACAGGCACGAAGCTCTTCAGAGGAGAAGTGGAGAGGCACATTAATCACTGGGAGACATCTGTTCATTCTGCTGCTTTAGAATTCTGTCAAAGAGCTGCTCAGAGTTGGTCGAACTCCCCCCATCCACCAAGTCAGGCAGCGAAAAATGTGTCTCCTGGTAAGCATGGACAGACAAGCAGAGTGAAACATCAGAACCATGTGCTCCCTCAAGCGGTGCTTTAATTTGATTTCATTTCATTCTCATTTAAAGAGAACAAAAAGGGAGACAAGCGGAGGGACAATGAAAAAGAAGGGTATATTATGTACTACATCACTGATGTCTGTGGTCCTGTGTGGATGTGTGTGTGGTTCTTCTGGGTGTGTTTTATGGGGTGTATACATACATCTTGAAAATTAGACACCTGCACAATTGACATCCATAGTATAGATGAAGGTACGCTTAGCCTTGGTTTCTCATGTTTTGGCTTGGGTTTCTCAGGTCTGGAGCTATCAGAATATAAAGTGTTTTGACAGCAAGCAGGGGAAAGAAAGGGTTCAGGATGAGAAAATTCTAATCTACAATTGATAATATTTCAGTCTTTTTTGCTTTTGTGTAATAGCAGTCTGTAATTGATGACTCAAAAAACTGGGAAAAAATAAATTGCTAAATATTTTTGTTAACTGGAAAATAACTTGCATGTTAAGTATGAGTAAATACACCATTGAGTAACTACAATTGTGTTAATATTTCTGATCATACTATAGTCTATTGGTATCATTATCTATACCCTGTCTACAGACCTGAGTAGCCTATACCAGGCAACACAGCATGCAATGTATTCGATGGCACCCAAAATCAGCAATATGGATATATGGTTTTGTTTTTTCTTTCATATGATTTCATGGCATTAATGTGATAGCACCAATTTTAAGTCATGTTCTCTCTGTCGCCACTGCAGTATAAACCTATCATAGCTGCTAGCTTCTATAGGACCTGGTTCATCACTGTCTTCCCCCCTTTCTCACTTGATGCTGCCATGCTGCTGCTGTCACTGTAATGTTAGGCATATCAATCTTCTTCTGCTGCAGCTGCTCAACAACTTTACTAAAGATGCTTGTCATGGGCAAATATTACATATATTCATTTTTTAATTCTTGCTTTTCTTTCCTCATATGAGCAGCATACATACCTACAGTACGGCACATTCTATTTTTATATTTGGCTAGTTTAGCTAGCTATCTTCCACAGCTCAGATTTTTAGCTAACAAGCTAGACAACGCCTCCCTGAAAAAGGCGTTGTCTGGATGGCAGCATATGTTGCTCCAAAACCTGCTTATATTGTTCAGCATTAATGGTGCCTTCACAAATGTGCAAGTCACCCATGCCATGTGCACCCCCATACCATCACGGATGCTGGCTTTTGAACGGTGTGCTGATAACAAGCCGGATGGTCCCTCCTCGTTCTTCCAGAGGGACGCGGCGTGGCGTCCATGATTCCCAAAAATAATTTCTAATTTTGATTTGTCAGACCACAGGACAGTTTTCCACTTCGTCTCAGTCCATCTCAAATGAGCTCTGGCCCAGAGAAAGCGGTGGCGTTTCCGGATAATTTTTATATATGGTTTCTTCTTTGCCATGGTAGAGTTTTAACTTGCATTTGTGGATGCAGCGACGTACTGTATTCATGAGCTCATGCAGTGTTGTCCACTACAGAATCGGGTCTGTTTTTAATGCAGTGCTGCCTGAGGGCCCGAAGATTAAGGCCATCCAATATTGGTTTTCGGCCTTGTCCCTTGCATAAAGATTTCTCCGGATTCTCTGAATCTTTAATGATATTATGTACTGAAGATGATGAGATCCCCATACTCTTTGCAATTTTACGTTGAGAAGAGTTATTTTTAAATTGTTGCACTATTTGCCTGCACAGTCTTTTACAGAGTGGTGAACCCCCTCATCTTTACTTCTGAAAGACTCATCCTCTCTGGGATGCTCTTTTTATACCCAGTCATGTTACTGACCTGTTGCCAATTGACCTAATTAGTTGTAAGATATTCCACCAGGTCTTTTTTTAGAATTACACAACTTTTCCAGTCTTTTGTTGTCCCGTCCCAGCTTTTCTTAAACATGTTGCTGGCATCAAATTCAAAGTGGGCATATATTTTTCAAGAAACAATAACATTTCTCAGTTTCAACATCTGACATGTTGTCTTTGTACTATTTCTATTGAATATAGGGTTTAAATGATTTGCACATCATTGCATTCTGTTTTTCTTTACATTTTACACAGCGTTCCAACTTTTTTGGAAACGGAGTTGTACAAGATAATGCCACCAGAATCAATGGGCAGCGCTTCACAAAACAACAGGACAATGACCCAAAACACACTGCCAATGCAACCAAGGAGTTCATCAGGTAAAAGTGTGTAAAGTTTTATACTGACTAAGTCAATGTAATTTTTTAAATCTGATCTGAACATGCATTCTACATGCTGAAGAGGAGACTAAAGTCAGAAAACTCTCCAAAACAGGCAACAGCTCAAAATGGCAACAAAAAGGCTTGCAAAACATTTGAAAATATGTTCTGCAAGAGATTGGTGATGTCAGTGGGATGCAGACTCACTGTTGTTATAAGAATAAAAGGTAACAATCTGTATATCATATTCATCTTTTAATCGTATTTTCATATGCCCTTGAGTGAACAGCAAAAATATAAATTTTGACTTTACTGTCCCAATACTTGGAGGGCACTGTAACACTGGTATTTGGTATTCTCAGTAAAATTCACATTAAAATATTTTTCAGGAGGCTTTTGTCAGTAGGTCTGCTTCTCCTTTCTTCCTCTCTCTATACAATTTTACACTACAGATAAAATAATGAACAGGTGTGCCACTATCCATGATATCAAACCAAAAACAGAATAACAGCCCCACTGATATGCTTTTTTAAGCTATGTTGGTAAAAAGCCCTTACTTGCAGGGTGGAAGTAGAAAGTGTGAATAGAGAAGTGGTTATGATAAACAGAAACTAAAATGTTATACTTCAAAGGCGTTGGTGTTACAGCAAAATGACAACCACAAAAGTCAAACTCAAGGGAAAGAGAACAAAGTGTTTAGCTGTTACACTAGTTGCAATTATCTGTATCTTCAGCGGTGCTTACTTGTAATAAATGTGTAATTATATAGTACCTACCCATGCTGACAACCTACCCTGGTTTTAAGGCTTCTAGAAACATCCAAGAAACATGCAAGTATGCCAGCAAGTACATGGAATCTGAATAAGTACAAAGTAATGTCTAGTTGTTACACAGGATTTAGCTAGGTAAAATTAAATATATCTTGAGGGGTACCTAAATAGTATTTTAGCTGAATATATAGTTAACTATGAGTAATTACCATACACTTAATGCTCATAATGTAAATGCATATTTAACTATGAGTAATTAACATATACTTCCTACAATGTAAGTGGAAGCAAACAAAAAATGAACTTTTACTGTAATTAACATTGCTGCGCTAACTAAAGTTTGTTAAAAACAGCCTGTTATTAATTTTTTTGTCAGTGAGATCCTTGTTTTTCAATAACGTAACCCTTATTATGTGGTATTGCAACCCTGATCATTGCAAGTTAGTTGGGCTTTCAGAGAGGAGAGAAGATTTGGTCCAATCATGTATGTCTTGAATTTCTGGTAGTGCTCTGAGATGTAGATCTCCTCAATGTGATTGTTGTTCCGGTTGTACTTCACCAATACCCTGTCCTGGTTGCTGAGTGGATTGTGCTTATTATAGTACTGCCTCACTTCATAGGGCAGGTTCTCTGCACTGTGGGAATGGAGGTTTCCTATGGTATAGTAGGTGTACATGTTCTGGTCCAGTTTGGGGAGTAATTTGTTATAGTTCTTGAAAATATGGAACCCATATTCTCCTTCTCTGGGGTCACAGAGAGACACCATGTTGTTGTCGATGCAAGTGTGGACATACCATAGGAGTAGCTTGAGGCCATGACGAGGGGGCGGGTTCCCGAAGCCGGTATTTTCCAGTTCTGTGGTCGTATCCAAGGTTCTCAGAGCTGAAACCAGGACAATAGCCAATAGCAGCAGCAGGATGCACCTCAAGAAGCAGTTGTGATTGGCCATGCTGAACACTAAAGATTATAGGATAAATTATACATTCTTTCAAAATATACTGACAACATTTTATTTTAATGTAAAAATAGATGACAGTTGGATTAGCAAAACCATAGAGATTTCCACACTATTTTCCATCCCTTTTGTGACATAGCATAAAAATATTGATGTTGTATTCTAGAATCATCTTACCTTGCAATTATGATGAAGAATAAGACTGTATACTTTTAATCATATGACTCTGCTCTAATAAGGCTGTAGTTAAAAGCTGTGATGATGGCAGTAAAACCCCTGATACTAACTGTTGTAAAGCGAGACTCTGTCATAAGTGTTTGAGGGAGGGCTTACTGTATGTAAATAGTTCATCTATGTGATTGCCATAACGGAAGCATATCTGAGTTTCAATACTGTTTGATATATTTAATACAAGTGCATCTCAAAAAATTAGAATATCGTGGAAAAGTTCATTTTTTCCCGTAAATCAAATCAACAAGTGACACCTTCGTATATTCTAGATTTATTACACATAAAGGGAAACATTTCAAGCCTTTTTTGTTACAATCTTGATGATTATAGCTTACAGTTCATGGATATCAAAAATCCAGGAATTCAAAAATCCATTGTTGGCCTCAACACTAAGCGCAATGTTTGTCATTAGCCTAACACCGCACATCATCCTGAGAACCCCCTCCTAGCATAGTGTTGGGAGCATCATGGTATGTGGATGGTTGGAAAGATTGTGAAGATAGAGGGTAAAATGGATGCAGGAAAATAAAGAGAAGTCATGGAATAAAACCTGAAGACTGCAATAGACGTGGGACTTGGAAAAAGTTTCATTTTTCAGCAGGACAATGACCCCAAACATAGGGCCAAATCCACACTGGAGTGACCTACACCCAAATCGTCAATGTCCTGGAGTGGCCCAATCCTCAGTCCAAAGAGTCAGAATTCCTGTTTACCGAAGGTTCTCAATCAGCTTGACACATCTTTACCAATTCAGCAAAGAATGGACAAACATTGCTGTATTCAGCTGTGCAAAGCTGGTAGAGACTTATCTATATTGACTTATGACTGTGATTGGTGCCAAACGTGCCTCTACCAAACTTTGGTTAAAGGGGTGAATAATTATACAATTGGTTGTTTTCTTTTTGTATTTGTAAGTAATTTAGAAGAATGTATGTATGATGTTTTCTCACTTTGACATTACTGACTGTTTTATGTTGATGAGTAGCAAAAACACAACAAAATGTGGGAAAGTCCAAGGGGGTTTAATGCTTTTGAGAGCCAATTTTATAGCTAAGCCTGTGAATTTGCAGAAGAGTGTGCCTCAGGGATCGGTTCTGGGACCGCTCATCTTTACAATTTACATAAATAACATAGGCATAGATGTACCCCGAGCTAACCTTCATTTGTATGCTGACGATACTGTGATTTATTGTTTGGCACAATCTCAAATTGTCTCAGGCCTTTCTCAGTTACAGTTTGCTTTCAATATTGTTCAGCAAAGATTTCATCAGCTGAAATTTAAATGTTGATAATGTAAGGTCCGGCCGCATCCCATTCCGGGACAATCACACCCTCCAGCAGCTTGCACACGTTCCCTCAGCTCTGCGCAACATTCACACACACTCTCCCAACCGGCCTCTCCTGAACGTCACTCTACTTCGTGATCCCAATCACCTAAATTCTGATCACCTGTTTCCTATCCCCAGTCCCTATGTAGCTCTCCCCAGCCAGTCACTCTTTGTGAGGTATTATATCGTGCGTGTACTACCAAGCCTGTTAAAGTTACTCAGTTTCCGCAGTGTATCAACTCTCTGCCTGTTTGTTTTGGTTCTCCTGGTCTTGCCTAATCCTTATCTGTACCTTTGCCCTGTTAGCCGGTCTGACCACCCTGCCTGTCTTGTATTCTCCGTTCTGCCTGCCTCTCTTTACCTCTGCCCGTCAACTGGATACCTGCTGTTCCAAACCTCCTGCCTGGCCTCTGGACTAACCTACTAGCCTTCTGATTTTGTCTTGGTGTTTATTCGTCAGGATTTCCTGTTTTTTTGGTAGACCTATTTTACAACTGTTGCGCTCCGCACCTGGATTACTATCCTGTGTACCTGGGTATGCGTTACAGATAAAACAAAATATGTTGTTTTCAACCTTAAAGAAAAAAATCTATAGCTCTTACATTACATACATACTTATTACACTGCAGGAAATTATAATTAAGTCTGTATCCATATACAAATATCTTGGGATTTAAATTGATGACACTTTTCTTTAAGACAAATACGGAATTCTACACTTGGTAAGAAAAAACTGAGGTTAAAGTTGGGTTGTTAACTTAGAAATAAGATTTGTTTTTCTTTTGAAGTTAGAAAGAAACTTGTACTTGCAATTTTTATGCTGGTTTTAGATTACAGGGATGTTATTTACATGCATGCTTCTTGTCATTCATTACATTCTGGACACTGTTCACTATGGTTCTTTAAGGTACATTACTAACTGTAGAGCACTCACTCACCACTGTGTTCTGTACAATAGAGTAGGCTGGCCCTCATTTTTAACACAGGCTCTCTCACTTTATTTTCTACTACAATGGTCAAAGTCAAAGTGGAATGGTCAAAGTCAAAGTCTTTTTAACATGTGTCATTCTGAACAATGAAATTTTTGTGACATGGCACACGACATCTATGTAGTAATCAAGAAATATATAAAGCAAAAATAATAGAAAATGCCAAATATACAAAACAATAATGACTAGAAGCAATTTCAAAAATGTAGAAATAGGAATATGGACAGCATGAACAGAAATCTTAAATATTATAAATATAAGTGTTGTAGTGCCTATAAATGGATACATTCAAATGTGCTAATATACTTGAATATACACAGAAAGTGACCAGAGCATATGAAGTGTACATGTGATCAATAGATCACTGTTGCTGCTTGAGGAGCCTTATGGTCTGGGAGTAAAAATTGTTTGTGAGTCTGGAAGTGTGTGTCCTGATGCTCTGGTAATGTCTACCAGACAGCAGCAGTGTGAACAGACCATAGCCTGGGTGGCTGTAGTCTTTTATGATGTTCCGTGCTTTCCTAAGGCATTGTGTATGGTAGATGCCTTGCATTAAAGCGAGATGGCAGCCGATGATGCGCTCATATGGAGCAGCTGCCGTACCAGGCAGTGCACCTGTAGAAGTTGGCGAGAGTTTTTGCAGACATGCCAAACTTCTTGAGTCTCCTCAGTAAGTATAGGTGCTTTTGGGCAGTCTGCATGCCTGGACCAGGTGAGATCATCTTTGATGAACACACCAAGGAACTCTACTTCAGCTCCATCAATGTGTATAGGGGCGTGATCCCCTTCTGCTGCTTCATGAAGTCCATGATCATTTCCTTACTCTTGCAGTTGTTGAGAGAGAGGTTGTTGTCCTGGCACCATGTAGCCAAGTCACTTACCTCCTCTCTGTTTTCGGTCTCATTGTTGTTGGATATGAAACCCAGGATGGTGGTGTCGTCTGCAAACTTAAGTATGACGTTGGAGCTGTGTATGGCCACATAGTCATTCGTGAACAGAGAGTACAGGAAGGGACTGAGTACATAGCCCTTGAGGGGCTCCGATCCTCAGGGTCAGTGCAGAGGAGGTGAGGTTGCCCCTTCTCACCACATGGGGTCTGCTTGTCAGGAAGTCCAGGATCCAGTTGTAAAGGGAGGTGTTAAAACCCAGGGTCCTGAGCTTGGGAACGAGCTTAGCGCGCACAACAGCGTTGAATGCTGAGCTGTAGTCCACAAACAGCATCATCACGTATGTGTTACCCTTTTCCAGGTGGGAGAGGGCGGTGTGTACAGTCAGGGCGATGGCATGGCCTGTAGATCTGTTGGGGCGGTATGCAAATTGAAAGGGGTCCAAATGTCAGGAAGGGTGGAGCAAATGTGAGTTCTGACCAGCTGCACAAAGCGCTTAATGATGATGGAGGTCAGTCCTACCGGGCGGTAGACATTCAAGCAGGTGATGGAAGGTATCTTTGGTACAAGGACAATGGTGGTTTGCTTGAAACAAGTGGGGACTGCTGACAGAGTCAGGGAGAATTTGAATATAGAGGTGAAAACCTCCTGAGGACATGGCCTGGAATGTCACCTGGCCCTAGTGACTTCTGAAGGTTCACTCTTTTCAAAGCTCTCCTCACATTAGCCATGGCTAGGGACAATCTGACCTAAAAATGCAGGAGCTTGCAGCACTGGATGTGTTTAAAACTTATTCTATTGCTAACCTTAACCCTTTGCCTAACCCTTATACTAACCCTTATTCTAAACCTAACCATAATCTTAAAATTAGCAAGCATTTACTATGTTTTTGATAGTTTGAATATCTGTAGCGCAACTACAGATGGTCATTTTGACTATGCAAATAAAGTGTAGCCCAATTATATTGTTTTCTTCTATAGTTAGTCCTTTGATGCTGGAGGTTTTTTGTTGCAGGTGTATGGAGTCAAATTGAGCTCAAATGTATGACTGTAAAAAAAGAAAAACGTAACTGAAATATTTCATAGTATGAAAAAACTAAATTCAATCTTACGAAAAAAGTAGATTCAAACGTGGTGTATGCTAAAACCATTAAATGGATAAAAATGTCTTGAAATCTTTGTTGTCTTTGTTCAAGCACGTTTTTTTCACGCTTGCTTCTTCTTGCAATTACAATTTCTTCCCACCTTCGCTCAAGTCATCTTTTCTCAAAACCATGTTTTGAGCCTCTGTTGGCGTGGAGGCGGGGCATTATCTGGGCATTGAATTCTTGATTTTAGCCTTTCCATGCAGTGCTTTCCCAATGCAACACGTGGAGAGAAGAATTATATAATTTAAGAATTGTATAAGCTAGGCAAAATGTGTCCATTTAAACAGAATAATAAACTACTATTCCCAGGTTGCATCGACGTCACTATTGCCACGGTCACAGTCACAGATTCTCATGAAAGTTTAATGTGTTCTTCCTGAAAGAACACATGGATTTACGCAATTGTGAACAAAACTGACCGGTAAACACAGGAAAAACCCATTTATTTGAAATGTCAAATATATGCAAAACTTACAACTTTTTTCGAGGAATACAACATCGTCATGTTCTTTGAGTTAAACAACACCACTAGTCTTAGTTTGAAGTGTTTTGCTGAAGTGGGACGAACAGTTTCCATTCATGAATTTGGACGATGCTAAGAATGCTAATTACAGCCGGGGACAGAGCTGAATAATGGATGGTTGGAAAAAATGACTCTATGTCCATTCTGGACCAATTTCTGGTAAGTGAGTTTTTGGATGAATATGATTTTTAGAACTATCCCTTTAACTATCATTTCAATACATTAAAAATAGTAAAAAAAAAGAATATTCTGTGGATTACACTTGAGTAACATTTCATTGTGTTATTCCCATTCTCCAGGTGCCCTACTGCATATGTCTAAGATCTTCAAATGCCTGGAGGAATTAAACACTACTGGCAAACACCATTCTATGTGATTATGAATCAAGTTAGAATTAACTTAATGTATATCAAGTTTTAAGGAGTTTTTGTTTAATTTATGATTATTTTGCCTTTAAATAATACCTCAAATTTTGCATTTGATTCATTAATTATTAAGCATGTGTTAGTATGGATAGAATCCAAAACTTCAAGTTACATTAACCATTCTTAACTATCACCATCTTTTAAACATAGAGATTTCTCAATAATATTATTGTAATGGCCGGTCACGGCCTGTGCCGTGCCGGTCGTTACATTTCTATCTTCTGTGTTTTCTGTCCTAGTTTCTCTGTTCATTTCATTCCTGTCATTGTAATTGGTTTCTCCTGTGTTTGTTTACCACCTTGTTAAGTCCCTATTTAAGTTCCTCCTGCCCTAGTGTGTTTTATCAGTCACTATCGCATGTTCCAGTCATCATGTCCTGTCCAGTTTTTGAAAAATAAAGACCTGTTTGTTTTACGACCTATGTGCCTGTGTCCTGCAACATCCTCAAATCGTGACAATTATTATGTTTAATTTTAAGTACATGCCTCCATCAAGGCACAATATTTTGCAATTAATCAATTGGTTCTTCATCTAAAGCAGGGCTGCCCAACCCTGTTCCTGGATATCTACTGTCCTGTAGGTTTTTTCTTGAACCACATTTGTGACTAACCCAGTTAAGCTTTTCTTCCAGCTAATTATAATAATCAGGTGTGCTAAATTAGAGCTGGAGAGAAAACCTAGAGGGCAGTAGACCTCCAGGACAAGGCCTGGCAGCCCTTATCTAAAGTATTTGAAATTATTTAAAATATAGATTGAACCAAGGTCTGGTGAGAGGAAAATAACTGAAAAATATTTCAAAGATATTAAAACAGCTGTGTTATTTAGGTTGAGGGCAGATTTTGTGACAGCTGCCTGTATCAGAAAAGAAGGTAATTTTCTCACAGGATGTGATGGCAGTGGTTACACAACTTCCTCTTTCACTTCTGTGCTCAATTTAAAATAACTGAAAGGGTTAGTACACAGAGAGAAGATTTATATAGAACATAGACTGGAGTGTATAATACTGTAGGAATATGACTAGATCATTAGTTGTCATTTAAATACATGAAAATTAGTAAAAAATAAATAGTTTGTGGATTACACTTGAGTAACATTTCATTGGGTTACTCCATAATCACCCCCATTCTCCAGGTGCCCTACTGTCTAAGATCTTCAAATGCCTGGAGGAATTATGCACTACTGGCAAACACTATTCTACGTGATTAAGAATGCAATTAGAATTATCTTAATGTATATCAAGTTTTGGTTTTTTTTGGTTTGATTTATGATTTTTGCCTGACAATAATACCCCATATTTCGCATTTTATTTATTAATTATTAAGCATGTGTTAGATGGATACCAGTAAGCCTGGATAACACAACCTGGCTGTAAATAGAATTCTGTCTACCTGGGGAGAGCAAGCATGAATGGGCAGAGTGAGCATGTCTGTCTTTAAGCATCTACTCCACACTGACCTGCATTATCTTGCCTTGCCTATGTACTGTCTCTTTGCAGACATTTGTATTACTATCTTGTTTACTTCATGAATAAAATATATTGTGTTCTCTATTATCACTTGTTGACACAGAGCTGAATGAATGTCCCACAGGGAAGAAGGGATAGAGGGAAGAAAGCAGATGAAGGGGAGAAAGACAGCAATGTTCAGTATTGTAAACACTACAAGCCCCTAGAAGTGTGGCACTGTGTGCTCTAAACTGTCTGTTTATTCTGCCTCTCTCTGCCGTATCAAAGCTTTCCCCACTTCATTATTAATAAATTATACTTTTAAATAACCCCAGCGGTACAAACAAGTGCTACTTTTAAATGGAGGGCAGAGAGAGGGTGAAAAATGAAGAAAAATGAATAAAACATTTAATACAGAAGATTATGTAATGTTTTACTACTTTTTTAAACTTTTTTTTTACTACTATATATATATTTAACTATATCACCCTGTTGCATTGATCCACTAGAGAAGAGGCCCGCATGACTGATTGAAAATCAACAGGCTATGAAAATCATATGAATAAAAAATGTGCCTAATAAAATCAATAAATTCATAGTGTATTGGTAATTACTATGTTTATCTGTGAAGTAAAAAAGAATTAAAAAATTAGTCATGTTTAAAGGAGCCCACATTTTATCACTTCTAGTATGTATAAACCACACAGATGACACCAGTAAGAAAATTATTAAACTTTAGATGATTTATAGATTAAGTCAGCATACACATTTTCTATTTGTCATAGTAGCTAGCTAGTTAAAACCATTGCTTGTTTTCAAGGCACTGTGTCAGGTCGCTTGTAAAGCTGGCCACTGTTTTAAGTTTGCTACTGTAGCTATATAGCTAGCTATAGTCCTGTAGCTACACATTGTTTTCTAACAATAGTTATGTAGGTAGTTGAAGGTTTATGTTTGCTTTGAGCAAAATTATTGCCTTAGTTATTTCACATTTTAAATAGCCGAACAGCATGGATTACCCAAAGAATACTCTATACACTGTACTATTAATCATGGGATTGTCACTAGGGAACTATTAATGGCATCTTAATTGAGGCCTTACAGTTATTCTGAAAAGAATCAGGATGTTTGTGAATTAAATTGTCATGTGTTTTTAGAATATATAAACCAATTTAAAGAGTCTCTGTAATGAATACAAGGGAATACAGAGTGCTAGATTAAAGCACAGAGCGCAGCAGATGTTTATTGTAATAACCCAAAAGTTCATACACTGGGAATCCAAAAGGCAGGCAGAAGTACTGGCTGGGGCTAGACTTGGAATCCGTGTCAAAGGTTAATCAGGCAGAAACAGGTCGGTACACCAATATCCAATAAATGTCTCAATTCAAAAAAGACAGTAGAGTTGTGGTGAAAACAAACAATACCTCACAAAGGAAAAAGTGCACTGAACAGAAGTCAATAGTGGGGCTGATGAGAAACAGGTGACTGAAAAGGTGACTGTAATTCTGGTGATTGTGATCTGAGGAGTGAGTTGCGTTCAAGGGATTGGTGGCGTGTGTTTGAGGGAGTGACTTACAATTGCAGGATTGGTGGTGTGATTGAGGATGTGAGTAGGAGGTAGACCTTACAGTCTCCATGGACAACTCCAGTGTGCTCAGTCTATACACTCTAGATGAGGTACTACAGATATTAGCCAGTTTATTATACACACACATGATAGTTAGTGCATAACTTATATTTACTAAATTGGATCCACATTATGTACAATTCACCACATGGTAACTTGCAAATCCTTGAGGTATGTGGTGAGCACTCAGGGGTTTTGACAGCTGGCCCACTTTGGCTGGCGGGAGAGTAAGTATTTTCTGAATAGTTAAAAAAGTAATTCAATTTTCAGGTACCAATCAACACGTATCATACAATACTGTTAAGTATTATTAAATGTTTTTGTCAAGTTAAATGTAAGTTAGAAATAAAAAGTATATTCACTTATCAAATGTGTGTTCAGGGTAGCAGAGGTATAGCATTACAATATGTTAGATCACAGTTGATGAAATCCTCAGACCCATCGTCAGACCTTACGCTGTTGCAATGGGCCCTGGGTTCCTCCTGGTGCAGGAAAATGCTCAGCTTCATGTGGCCAAGAGTGTGTAGGCAGTTTCTGGAAGACAAAGGCACTGATGCCATTGACAAGCCCTCACATTCCCCAGACCTGAATCATATTGAGAACCTCTGGGACGTTATGTATCGGTGCATCCGATGCCGCCAAGTAGTGCCACAGACTGCCCAGGAGCTCACTGATGCCTTGATCCAGGTTCGGAAGGAGATCCCCCAAGACACCATCCGCCCTCTCATCAGGAGCATCCCCAGATGTTCGTCGCAAAAGCATTCAGGCACGTGGGGGCCATACTGCACATATGTACAGTATTACACAATGTACAGTAAAGATTTTGATATTTAATACATTTCCTACATGGAGACCCGTTGTGTGATTTAAGTGTTTCCTTAATTTCTTTGAGCAGTGTTTATTATATCACCAAAATGTAGTAGTGACATAAAAGTTGCTTACACAATATATTTTCTATGCTGACATGACAGACTTGATTTACTTCTATAAACGAAACCTGTAAACGAAAGCAACAGTATGTTAATGCTTTCTGTAGAAATTATTATAATTCCAAGCTTTGTTAATAAATATATAGTGATGTAAAAAGCTTTACGAAATTTGCCTCACTCTGTCAAATAAGTCATGTTAGGAATTTTCTGAATGAATATATTATAATTTATTCTCCCTACCTTCATTCATGCTAAATTCTGTGATTCCTCCATTGATCAATTTCTATTACACTTTCCCTTAATGGATTAAAGGGAATGTCATGTAAAAGACATTGTATGTGTTTGTTGGCGAGCTTTTGCAAAAGCATTTATGCATTATCAAAACTCAGTTTCAGAGCAGAGAGTCTGGAGAAAACTAATCCCAATCCTGGCATTTTTTTGTGTGTATGAAAGCATTGTTATGGTAGATATGGTAGGGCCGTGTTGCTCCAACACAAACAATTTACGCTGAGGCCAGTTTTTCTCTCACTACCTGGCTATGTGACCAGAAAGCAAACAAAGTGTGAAGATTGGGAAAATTTTAAATACTTTACCTTGTCCCAATGCTGTCCTAAACTTTATTTTTCTTCACTATATTTCCACAATATGAGGTTGTAATAACAGTTTAATTATGAAAATTAAGATAATTACCTTTTTACGTCAAAATAATATACAAATGATTATACATCTGAGTTAGGGTCTAGTCAGCCAAACAATGTATATGTATATAAATAAATAATTCACATTATTAGACTAAAGCTTTTCAAAGGCCAACATACTCTCAAGTAAATTACTTATTTAATTATGTACATTCATTTTCAATAAAAAAGAGAAAAAAATATCTAGCAGATTTTCTTTGAATGTGCAGACAGTGATTTATTATATATGCAGTGAAAATAAAATTACAAAGACAACCATGAAGCATGATTGTCCAAATCACAATGTTTTTAAGTGCTACATTTTTACTAAATTACATCAGTGTTTGTGTGTGCATGTTTGAGTGGGTGAGAGAGATTCGCAGTCAGATGACACAGAGGCATAAAAGGGTGTCTACGCTTTTTAGTTCATCTGTTGAGCATTTACATTGACTGAGTCAGATTGGTGGTAAAACCTCCCCCATAAGCGGGTTTGACACTTCTATTGAGAGTCTGCCAAGCACCCTGGAGCTTTCTCTATACCTCATCCCTGTATTGCAGTGTCAGCCAACTCGGCAAGGCACTTTTAAAATTGCTCTGCACACTCGATTTACACCATGTTTTTTCTCACCAATATGGGTCCCTATTAAATCTACAGCACATGTCAGCCTCAATAATGAACCCAGAATACATCAAATCAGTGATATCACTATACACTGCATGAGTTGTAGTTTAAGGACTAAATTATCCCCATAGGGATATTGTGTGTATGCATGCCTGTGTGTATGTGATCTAGGTCTAGCTGTACATGTGAGGACCAGTTTTCCCCAGAAAGATAGTAAAAGTGGAGAAATTGGTCCCCACAAGGTGTTTTGGCCTGTCTTCATAAGGAAAATGTTTTTGATTTAAAGAAAATTACAAAATTGGGCATGGAGTTAGAATTGGGGTTACTTTTAGGTTTAAGCAATATTCAGTAAGGCTAGGTGTTACAGTTGGTTGAATTTAGGCAAAAAGGTTGGCCTTTGGCAATGAGCCTGATGCCTGATGGCAATGAGCATGGTATGCAGTACCAACCCCCCACAGAATGAAACAGAACCAACAGGTAGAGGCTGGGGTGCTGGGTGGGTTTAGCAACCACATGCATGATAACCAAGAGTAGCAGACAGAGTGAGTACCCTGACCAACTAAAATAGACAGCCATATTACATTAAGAATCTGAGACTGTGTTTGGCGCAATTCCAACATCAGTTGATACATCGCTGAGCCAATGGCCACTCGGGTTCCCTGGCTGAACTAGCTGCACTCATGATTTGATTTTAGGTTTAGGGGATAAGGAATGTGGATTTCTTGGTTTCCGGATTGATGGATGGAAAAATAAACGTGTGTGATCCATGTCAATGAATGCATATGGGGACCCAATGTCCCAACAAAATTAGGTATTTTGTAGGTCCCCACATAAAAAATTTGATTTTTGGATAACAGGTTTGCTTTAGGATAAACCTTACAATTTGCCAAAATGGTAGACTTGGGGTTACTTTAAGGTATAGGCATTAATGGTTAGGCGTTAGGGTAAGGTTGAGTTTAGGCATAAAGGTTAGGTTATTGGAGTTAAAGTTAGTGTTTGCTTGAGGTCAGGTCGCTTAAGGGTTAGTTTTATTGGGCATAAGGAACATGGATTTCTGGGTTAGGGTTAGGTTTCCCTAAGGTTTCTCACTAGGATAGAAAAAACATTGTTTGTGTATTTATGTGTGTGCATGTGTGCAATGTAATCTCAAGGTTTCACACACATTTTTGTTTTACTGCATTCATCACTACAGACATTAAAGTCACCTACAGACAGGCCGCGGTGACGGTGAAGGTCTCATTGACTTTCAATTGGAGTATGGCAGCTGGCTGCAAAACGCAAGCAGTTTTGCAAGCGACACGATGCATTGTGCTTGGTCCCTTGAGCGGTGCCGCTTCCAGTGCACGCTTGCTCGCGGGTCGAGGCGCCAAAAGTTGAAATCTGTTGAACTCTTAAGCAGCCGCCGCCCATGTCGACCAATGAACAGCATTTATCTAGTCAACAAATCAAACACTCATTTATTGACAACATGGTGTTCTCAACACCCATATATGAGCGGAAAAATTGAGGATAAATTAATTATTGCTGTTTCGGATATCCCGGAATTAAACAATTTAACACTCTGCAGGCCTACAGGGACCTAAACCAAAAAAATGCAGCATGGATGAACGTTGGTGCAATTGTGGGCTTATCCAGTGGGTGTTATATGTACGCAATAGGAGGTGAGGTGGGTTTATAATACCGGAGTTTATACTGGTTTGACTGGCTAACTTCGCACATGCTCAACTAGTTGTGTTGTTAATTGAATGGCAATCGTTGAGTGTTTTTGTTTTTATATTATAACAATATAGCCTAATAATTAAAACAAGAATATTATTGCACACAGATGAGAATTGCAAACAAACTGCCTATGTAGACAACTACATTATTTAAATGAACACTCAGAAAAATACAATTTTCAACCATATTTCCAAAAGTTGGAACGCTGTGTAAAATGCAAATAAAAACTCAATGCAATGATGTGCAATTCATTTATCCCTACATTTAAATGAAAATAGTACAAAGACAGCATATCAAATGTTGAAACTAAGAAATGTTATTCTTTTTGGAAAAATGCATGTGCCCATTTTGAATTTGATGAGAGCAACACGTTTCAAAAAAGTTGGGACAGGGGCCTGTTTACCACTGTGTTGCATCACCTCTTTTAACAACACTCTGTAAGCTTTTGGGAGCTGAGGAGATCAATTGCTGTAGTTTTGAAAGTGAAATGTTTTCCCATTCTTGCTTGATATAGGATTTCAACTGCTCAACAGTTCGGTGTCTCCTTTGTCATATTTTTTGTTTCATAATGCGCCAAATGTTTTCAGTGGGTGACAGGACTGGACTGCATGCAAGCCAGTTTAACACCTGGACTCTTACTTCAGAGCCATGCTGTTGTAATACGTGCAGAATTTGGTTTGGCATTGTCTTGCTGAAATGAGGAAGGCCTTCCCTGAAAAAGACGTTGTCTGGATGGCAGCATATGTTGCTCCAAAACCTGTATATGTTGTTCAGCATTAATGGTGCCTTCACAGATGTGCAAGTCACCCAAGCCATGTGCATTAATGCACCCCATACCATCAAGGATAACTGGCTTTTGGAATGTGCATTTATAACAAGCCGGATGGTCCCTCTCCTCTTTAGCCTAGAGGATGCGGCGTCCAAGATTCCCAAAAATAATTTCAAATTTTGATTAGTTAGACCAAAGGACAGTTTTCCACTCCACCTCAAATGAGCTTGGGCCCAGAGAAGGCGGCGGCAGTTCTGGATCTTGTTTATGTATGGTTTCTTCTTAGCATGGTAGAGTTTTAACTTGCCTTTGTGGATGCAGCGAAGTACTGTGTTCACAGACAATGGTTTTCAGAAGTGTTCCTGAGCCCAGGCAGTGATGTCCCCTACAGAACCATGTCTGTTTTTAATGCAGTGCTGCCTGAGGGCCCGAAGATCGTGGCTATCCAATATTAGTTTTCAACCTTGTCCCTTGCATAAAGAGAATTCTCTGGATTTGCTGAATCTTGTAATTATATCGTAAAGGATTAATTTATTACCATATCTTTATTTATCCATTATTCTGCAAATTAACTGTAATAAATAGGACTGTTTTAGACTAGGCCTGAATTTGCTTTAGACTGTTCATGGTTGCCACGGATAGAAGAAGACCTAGGTCAGCATGCCCTGTTCTTAGAAGTGATTATGGCCACAACCGAGGCGCCAGGCCTCAAACCTATCTTATCTACGGCCCTGTTCAGATGGCTCCAAGATGAAGTTGCCTGTGTCTCCTCTGTTTCTTCCATTTGGGAGAAATGTACCATATGTACATTTATGTACTGTAGATATGTACCGTAGATGATGAGACCCCCAAACTCTTTGCAATTTTACATTGCGAAATGTAATTCTTAAATAACCCCTCCCCATCTCTACTTCTGATAGACTATCTCTGGGATGCTGTTTTTAAACACAATCATGTTACTGACCTATTGCCAATGAACCTAATTAGTTGTGAGATGTTCCACCAGGTTTTTTTTGCATTACACAACTTTTTCAGTCTTTTGTTGCACCTGTCCCAGCTTTTTTGAAATGTGTTGCTGGCATCAAATTCAAAGTGGGCAAATATATTTTTAAGAAACAACAACATTTATCAGTTTCAACATTTGATATGTTGTCTTTGTACTATTTTCTGTTGAATATAGGGTACAAATGATTTGCACATCATTGCATTCTTTTTTATTAACATTTTACTAGGGCTGTCAAAATTAACGCGTTAGCGCATACAATTAATAAAAAATGCTTAACGCTGTTAATTTTTTGTCACTGTTAACACATTTTTGTCTTTTTGAGCCTCAGAACCATAGTTGCTGCATGACTTGAGCAGGAGCTGTCACTTATTCATTTGCAACAGTATGCATGTAACTTTATTTGCCACTTGACTTGTGCTGGAGTGGTCCAGAGTGCTTCACATTAGCTTTTTTCAATATAACAATGTAGGGTAGCCTACGGATTCATGTCGTGAATCATGCTTACTTGCCACTTGTATGTGAATCCATACAAGTATGTGCCGTAAAATGAAGTGCTTATGCTTTCAATGACGGCATGCCGTTTAAGTGAAAATGGTGTGTAACACCATGTTAGTACTCATACGTTAGAACACATACAGTGCAGTTCCAAGTTGGAAATTGGAATATCTACAAGAACAGCCATGCCTCACCTTTGTTGATCCTGATTATTGTCGGTGGATAAACATCTCTGGCTACCTTGCCTACCTTATGCCTATGCATATGTACAGTGAGGGAAAACATTATTTGATCCCCTGCTGACTTTATACGTTTGCCCACTGACAAAGAAATGATCAGTCTGTAATATTAAGGTAGGTTTATTTAAACAGTGAGAGACAGAATAACAACAAAAAATCCAGAAAAACACATGTCAAAAATGTTATAAATTGATTTGCATTTTAATGAGTGAAATAAGTATTTGACCCCTCTGCAAAACATGACTTAGTACTTGGTGGCAAAACCCTTGTTGGCAATCACAAAGGTCAGACGTTTCTTGTAGTTGGCCACCAGGTTTGCACACATCTCAGGAGGGATTTTGTCCCACTCCTCTTTGTAGATCTTCTCCAAGTCATTAAGGTTTCGAGGCAGACGTTTGGCGACTCAAACCTTCAGCTCCCTCCACAGATTTTCTATGGGATTAGGGAGACTGGCTAGGCCACTCCAGGACCTTAATGTGCTTCTTCTTGAGCCACTCCTTTGTTGCCTTGGCTGTGTGTTTTGGGTCATTGTCATGCTGGAATGCCCATCCACGACCCATTTTCAACGCCCTGGCTGAGGGAAGGAGGTTCTCACCCAAGATTTGGCGGTACATGGCCCCATCCATCGTCCCTTTGATGTGGTGAAGTTGTCCTGTCGCCTTAGCAGAAAAACACCCCCAAAGCATAATGTTTCCACCTCCATGTTTGACGGTGGGGATGGTGTTCTTGGGGTCATAGGCAGCATTCCTCCTCCTCAAAACACAGCGAGTTGAGTTGATGCCAAAGAGCTTGATTTTGGTCTCATCTGACCACAACACTTTCACCCAGTTCTCCTCTGAATCATTCAGATGTTCATTGGCAAACTTCAGACGGGCCTGTACATGTGCATTCTTGAGCAGGGGGACCTTGCGGGCACTGCAGGATTTCAGTCCTTCACGGCGTAGTGTGTTACCAATTGTTTTCTTTATGACTATGGTCCCAGCTGCCTTGAGATCATTGACAAGATCCTCCCGTGTAGTTCTGGGCTAATGTCTGAAAACATCTGACTTTTCTTGAAACCGAAAGGGTCTGTCTTCAGTGGGGGAGAATGGAGGGCACGTAATCTGGAAGAAGTTTGTCAAGATGGAATCCTAAAATCAAGATACATCGAAGTTAGCTAAGTTTAGCATTTACATGTTATCATTAAGTAGCGATGGGATTTTGGTAACATAAACACAGGGATCGTATTTATAGATAAAGCCCTTCTATCAGGATTTTTTTTAGGACATGGCAGGGGAACACATTTCAGATCAGGGTTTTTTGTTTTATTGTTGATGGAACCAACTACAGAGCAACTCTTTGGCACAACAAGCGTTATTAATTTAATATGGCCGGTTTGTCTTGTTTATGCTGTTGTAGTCTATGCCGGATGCGGCTTTGTTTTCCCCCTCGACGGGGCATGGAGATGAGAGCCTACTTTGAATGGCGTATTACCGATGTAACCTATGGATCTGACGTCTAGAGGGCCTTGAAGCGTCAGACAATTATCCCACCTATTACAAGACAATTTGTGATTGGTTGATTCTACTGTCATTCCAAAATGCTGCTCTAGTTGTAGTCAATTTCAGTGACGTTCGCTGGTGCCTTCTATTCAAAGCCTGAGGGCCTAGCCAATGAGCGTTGAGCACAGCTAGATCATTTCTACCAAGATACTACCAAAGAAAAATTCTGATTGGATATTTTTTCTCTTGGATATTAACCCTTTTTTTCCAACACAAACTGAAGAAATTCAATAGGAAGATAATTACAATTGAGACAAAAAAAAGTAAAATCAATGAAAACAAAATTGCAAATTATTATATGTAAAAAAACATATAGATTTGTATCTATCCTTAGGCCCACTCTGAGTGTGTAGAGGGTCCTTACGGTTCCCCACTGCAGTTTGGACAGGGGCAGATCTAGTAAAAGAGCTCAGCTTGACTGGGGCAGATCTAGTAGAGAAGCAATTTTACAAACTGACTTGTAGCAAAGGTGTCATCCTATGACAGTGTCACATTTAAAGTCACTGAGCTCTTCAATACCATCCATTGTACTGGCAATGTTTCAATCAAATCAATCAATCAATCAAATTTATTTATAAAGCCCTTTTTACATCAGCAGTTGTCACAAAGTGCTTTTACAAAACACCCGGCCTTAAAACCCCAAGGAGCAAACAACAGTAGTGTTGAATTTCAGTGGCTAGGAAAAACTCCCTAAGAAGGCCGAAATTTAGGAAGAAACCTAGAGAGGACCCAGGCTCAGA
>JACXGI010006102.1:19914-43618 GCA_016801175.1 Esox masquinongy | reverse complement strand
TAACGAACATGGACACACAGTACACCTTGGTAACGAACATGGACATGCGGTAAACCTTGGTTATGAACATGGAAGCAAAAGCACTGTTCCAAGACCAGTTTAGTTCAAAGCAGTATCCTTAAAAAACAAACATTTGATGTATGAAATGTCCTGCTTCGTCTCTTCCAGTCATCACATCCCCTGACCTGCACAAACATGGAGACATCTGGGTTGTCCCTAATACAGACCATGTCTGTACACGCTTCTTTTTTGTGTAAGTAGGTGAACTCTTATCCCTTAAGCTAGTGATTGGATGGTAAGGCCTGAACTGCATTCCTTAGTGGTCATACAGACAGTTCATAAATACTCAAAGGAGTCTTTTATTCCAAATGAATGTAACACACAGTATTTTATTGTACTATTGAATAACCATTTTCTTTGTGAATTTCCAAGAGTTTATTTCATAGCAAGTTTCCACAGGGAGTATGTTCAGATTGTGCGGTTGGTTGACTCAGACCAAGAGGTCGGTTGGTTTTCAGGAGTGATGTCCTTATTTTTTTTTCTTTTCATCCAGTTATGAAGACGGCCAAGTGGGAGACACAAGCATCAACACACAAGACGCCGGCATCCATCGAGAGATTCTACGAGTCATCGGCAATCAGACCGCCACAGGATGAACCAGACTGGCGTGGAAATGTCTCCTCCGCAATACTGCTGCCTCTCATCCACCTCAACTCCAGCCTTCCAGCTCAAAGCTGGATTTTTGAGCTGCGGAGGCCTGTCAAGTGTGGGTCTGACCTATACAGAGAACCCCAACAACTTAGCAAAGGTTTTAAATACTCAAATAAATAGCTCCAGGCTAGTGTTTATAACCTTGGTGAATCCAACCATGCATATTTACAACTGAAAAACAGCAAAACTCTTAAGGAAAGAAACAATTTTGCTAGGTTTATAAATACTATGGAGAATCCTGTTTTTCAGAAGACACGTCTCTCTGTTAGGCTGGTTGGGACAATTTCATTTTTGTAGAGATCCTTTAAAATGGTAAAACTCTATGGTGAATATTTTGAGACTTCTTGCTAGAATATATGGGGCCTTTGGGAAAAACAGAAAATGTTCCTTACCGTCTAGAAAAAGGTCCCTTCTATCTGACCTTGTTTACTATAAAGAGTTGTACCTTTTTAAAATAAAAATACAATGTACTTTCTGTATACCGAAGGTGTTAATATGCACTTTATTTTTCTTAATGTAATATATTTGTTCCAACAACTGGGTCATAATCTAAAAAATATAAAAGCCTTTTCCACTCTTGATTATTTTAAAATGAAAAAAAAATGGTTGTATGTATTTTCCACAGTACTATAATACATTATAATGGTGATCATTCCAGACAGCAATACAAAGAGCAGAACTGACACCAAGGCCAGGATCCAGTCCAAACAGCAGATAAGCCGTGTTGCAGCGCGATTTACATTTTAATTGATTTCATTACATTTAGTTTTACTTAGTTTAAAATAGAGCTGAAATCTGCAGCATTTAATTCTAATTGTGATCTCATCCATTGTAACATTTTTTTTTTATTGTGTATAGCCGAATAGCGGCAATCATATTGAATCCTGGCTCTAGTCTGTGAGGTTTGACAGATGTAGTCAAACGTAAGCAGAAATGTTTGCTGTTTTAATTTTGAATATATATCCATTTATTTTACATTATCATAAATAAAAACTTATACGGTTGCTTTTACTTTTATAAGGGATCTACTGGTTTACATCGCAAAGACTTTGATTCCAGTCAAATGTACAGGACGGATATGCTCTGTGTTGTTCCACACACACAACCTGTCTGGATAGAGTGACACTTATTCAAAAAAGTGGACAAAAATAATCCACTATTGAAACATTTCAGATTATTCTTTGTACCTAAATTTAAAAAAAATATGGGTGGAGGTATAATCGTAGCCCTGATTTAAAGAAGAGCATTTTGAAGAAGTTCCTTTTGTTAGGGGGGATATGGGATTTCTATACTAAATACTGTTGGTGTTTGCTGCTTGTTGTTTATATATTGCTGTGCTATTAAAGACCAATCAGAGGTCAGTTGTGCTTTTAAAGCCCAATCAGAGCTCAGTTGTGCTTTTAAAGACCAATCTGAGCCCAGTTGTGCTTTTAAAGACCAATTAGGTCTCAGCTGTGCTTTCAAAGACCAATCAAAGCTCAGTTGTGCTTTTAAAGACCAATCCAAGCTTAGATACTACCCCATTTATTCACTGTAAATTATATATTTCTAAGGAAATGCTGTTGGTTTATGTGTTGATATTGGCCATATAGAACACCCACACCACCCCTCATGATATACAAGTCTTAAGTATCATAAGAAAACAGTATTGTAGGTCACAGAGGTCATATGTTTTTTTATAAAAGGAAAGAAATCATTAACGATTTTAAACATTTTAAATATATGTAAAGTTATAGTTAACAGATACAGGTTGACAAGCATAGAAAACAGGATGGAAACAAGCAACACATCTTTTTTTGCATAGTTCAGCGACTAAATTGCTTTGTTTAATATTGTTTCATATTCATATTATTTAAATATTTTTAATTGGTCATATAAACCTGGTCAGGAAATGCCATTCTACAGATGTTCAGTTATTTCTATTCACACTTTTCATGAACTGTATCTGAACAATTTGGATGACACTTCAAAGAGATTACATGTTGACAAGTAAACCCTTCTTTCAGTGGAACTCGTGGATACCATATTCACGAAGGAAGTCATTTTTGAAGCCATTTCAAACTAGCATTAGCACAATGAAAGTGCAGCTACTGTAACATGCTGCATTTGTCTTAAGAAGAAAAAATAATAATCCCAGTAAACTACTACTACTAGAGATCTCGTTGACAGTCACTGGAATTCATAGGATAGATAGCTAACTGCTGACGTGATTCATACTGGCCTCAAGCCAGTAAATCAGCTAGCTGTGGATAGCTAGCATGCAGTTTCTGAAATATGCACATCATTGATTATAGCTATTATTCCATCTGTCATACTGTCACGTTAGCAGCCAGGGAATTTCAGTTTAAAGCCAGTGGATTCAGGAAGCGATTTTCATTTTAATTTGAATAAATTAATCCTAGTTTTTCTTCATTCAAACTATAATTCTTTTTAAAAAGAAAATCTTTGTTGAGTTGGATTTTGAGTTTATTTCATTATTTGACTACCATCAACAGGAAATTACCCCAACCCTGCTAAGAACCTTGTTGTCACCGTCGTTTGAGGAAGGATTGTGCAGGTCTACTAATAAAATCATACAACAATTTAGGAAAAATGTATGCAATACTTTAAATAGATAAAAACTATAGTAGTTAGAAAGCAAACATTTAACTATACATGAAACATGTTCATTTAGCAAATACTCCACATTAAAAAGCTTCCAATTTGCTTTAATTTTACTGATCTTACATTTTCTGTTGATCATATGATCACAAGTGATGTACTGAAAAGTTAAATATTTTATTTTAATTATGGGGTGCCTCATCAATTCCAGCTCAATTCAATTTATGATTACATTTGTATTTTAGCTACAGTAACACAACTGCATGTATTTCATGAGGGGAAAGAGCATCCTGGGCATAATCAAGTTCACCCAACGAAAACCTCATGACTGTCAATTAAAAACCTACAGTAAAAAACATCTGCGGTTTTCCTCAAACATGGACAACATTACTCAGTTAAATGGAGACCAAGACATCAAAATATAATGGTCCACAGTATATTTCATTTGATCCGCTTCGTGATTGAGTGTTTCTTTGATCTGGTTGTTTTCTTTGTATTTTCTGCACAATTTTAGTGAATAAAAGTATTATATTATTATGCTACTAAGCATTTGGTGCCTTATAGACATGGATTAATGGCAAATATATGACAATACATATTGTATATATTGTAAATATTGCCAAGACAACAAGGAGGCCAAATATTTTCTGTATTGAGTTTTTACTGCTTTTTCTTTATTTTGCAAATGAATTTAGCTTTTTTGGCTTTTTACAAGTTATGAAAATAGTAGCTTATGTACTTGTTTATGTTCATTAAATTAAAAGTTGCTGAGAAACCACAATTTACACTTTACTGGTGTTGTTTCTATTTTTTTAACTGAGGCTGTTTTGGTAAACAACAATTATAGAGTTGATATCTGTAGTTAATGTTTAAGTTAATGTTTCAAATGATCTTTTGCTTTGAAATTAATCCGATTGACTGACATATTCCCCATTTAAACTGTTTCACTGGTCCGTCCATCTGTCAGTTTGCAATCTCTTTATACTCGCTTTAGAATAGCAGTACTATTCTTCCCACGCTAAACCTCCCTGGACTAGCTAGTACTATACCGGTCTTGTTCGGGAAGACGGGAATACAATGAGACAAGTTGTGATATTGTTTAGAGGCAGAATTCTTCACAGTGCCCCTTTAAGTGCCTTCAACAACATTTTACATTTACTTCTAAGTAATTTAGCAGACATTCTTATCCAGTGTAACTGACAGTGGTGAGTGAATACATTTTCAGTTTTTCGTCCTGGCACCACATGAGACCCACAACCCTGGCGTCAACAACACCATGCTCTACGAACTGAGCTACATGACCCAACAGGACTGACTGACACATTTCTTTTGTCTGTTCAACATTCAAACAAGCCATCTTTTAGTTATTGGCCCAAAGCTTTAACTATTAACTTATCTGCTGCTTCACCTTCATATTTACACAGATGTGGCCCTATTCTTCATTCTTGAATACTTGTGGTATGCTGTCTAGCCTCGCAGAGCAGATGTCAGTAGATTCCTTTGAGTTTCAGTTCATCCTGGACACGGTTGAGGTAGTCCGAATCTGGGTAGCCATAACTGAAAGAAATAGTACAAAAACAAATGCAAAACACGAAGTAATCTAATTTTACAACTACTCCACCGAAGTAATGTATCTATCCTTTGATTTTTTACTTTGAAAAATGGAACAGAAAGTACCACTTAAAACCTGCACCACCATTTACACTATAAAAATGTATCTCACATGCAAATCGGTCAACAAGTCTCGTTCATCCAAACAAAACTACTGATGTAAAAAAGACTCTTAGACGTGGGGACTGTGCAGACACACCTGGTGGCATGTCTTGTGAAATTTGTATGGGTATCTGATCTGCACTTTATTTGATAACTGACCAGACAATTTGGACTATTCATCACAAATATATAAACCTGGTTATGACACTGGAGTTTCCTTCAAGTGTTTAAGGAATTCTTTTAATTTAATTAGGGTTACCCAGGAGTTCCCCAGTAGAACTAAATCAATAGAACTGCATACATACATACATTCTAACGTACCAACTGGTGCCTCCATATTTGGAGGTCTTGTGGTGGATGTCATTCCACGTAACCACATTATTCATGCCCGTGGTGGAAGACCTGCCAATGGTGAACGTGAGACGTTGAGCAAAGGCCCGCTTCAGGAGCATCATGACTTTCCTTCCCTCTGTGGAGTCTGGGAGGTAGGCTGTACGGGAAATCCCGTGGTAAGGCTGGCCAGGATTGGGGTGCTCCTCCTGCGTGACAGGAAACCTTTGTTATAACACAACAGGGTGGGCCTGAGGGAAGCGCTGTGATACATTTAACTAACTAATGTTGACTGTTCACGTCTGAGGCAGTTACAAAATACCCTAATTCAGAGTGACAATGCATGCATATGGGGGGAGGTGATCAAATCAAAGGGGCCATATGTAAGATTCTGACTGTACTACTTGCATAAATAAAGTCATAAATGACCAGTAGATATGCAGTTAATGTTTTAAGTTCATGCTTTATTTTTCTACAAAATTGTTTCGAATGCCTGAGATATTCCATATTTACATTTTCTCACTGGTCCGTCTATCAGTTTGCTTTGACTTGTAACCTCATACTTGCTTTAAAGACTCACAGTATTATTCTTCCCACCCGAAACCACCCTAGACTAACTAGTACTATTCTGGTTTCCTTCGGTAAGGGAAGATGGGGAGGAGACAAGTTTTTATTTATTTTTATTCAGTCTTGTAAACATGGCAGGATTCTACAGTGCCCCTTTCACGGATCTAGAAATACACATGAAACTTTGATTGCCTAATACTTACAGTCTGTATTCCGCTATTTATGTGATACTTAATTGTGATGGTTCCATAATTCTCATATCCCGGCAAAGGAGAGCTTTCTGTCCAGATAGTCATAGTTCCTCCAGTTGGCTGTGTCCCCTCCAGCTTGCCGTAGACCGCCCCACAGGTTGGACAGACAGGTTTGGTGTTGAATGCCTGCGCCAGACACCCTCTACAGAACGAGTGTTCACACATCAAAGTTATTTGATCAGTCTCTTCAATAGTGTCCAGACATATGGGACAAAACTCTTCTAATTGGGCTAAAGGCCTGTTGTGTGACGATGAAGTACCAGAAACTCGTAAGCTTTCTCTTGGGTTTATGGGCTGTTGTGATTGCACAGCAAAGCTAGGACTGGTTGTGCCGTCGTTCTTTAGAAAATCCTTCAGTTTCACAATGCTGGCAAAGCGCCCGGTCACTGCAACTTCACGTTTGCCCGGGCCACATGAAAATAAGAGCTCAGGAAAGGCCTTCAGCAGCTTTCTGATGTCTTGTGGATCCAAACTCTCATGCATTACTTGCAGATCTGTGGCAAGTCTCTGATAGAATGTGACAAAGCGTTCTCTGGCAAACTGAGCCCAAACTTGATCCTCACCGCGGCTCTGAAAGGTTACCAGAATTTTATCTGGAGATTTAGGAGTCGATTTCTCAGCAGGTTGAATGTCGATATCTTCACCTCGAATTTTGTCCAGCTCCTTTTTACAGTTCTGTTGGATAAAATCCCAAATGGCTCTTACTACCTCCACTGGTTTGACAGAGCTGGTAGGGGACTGAGGATGCTGTGGATGTAGGGGACTGTCTCTGGGACCCCGAGGATGTAAGGGACTGTCTCTGGGACCCCGAGGATGTAAGGGACTGTCTCTGGGACCCCGAGGATGTAAGGGACTGTCTCTGGGACCCCGAGGATGTAGGGGACTGTCTCTTGGACCCTGGTGATGAACAGGACTGTCTCTGGGACCCTGGGGATGTAGGGGACTGTCTCTTGGACCCTGGTGATGAACAGGACTGTCTCTGGGACCCCGGGAATGTAGGGGACTGTCTCTGGGATCCTGGTGATGAACGGGACTGTCTCTGGGATGCTGGTGATGATACGAACTTGAATTGTCCTGACGTTTTGGACTTGACAGCCTGACAAAAAGATAATCCATTTCGTCAAACGATCCCTTCACTTCATAAAGCATAGGCGAGACTTGAGTCAATAGGTCGCTGTATGCTGAGAGAATGTTTGTGACTCTGTCAGGCTCCTTGAAAGTGGTTACATCGACAGAAAGAGTAACTTCTGAAAATATCTGAAAGACATCCAAGGATCAACATGATCAATGTAGCACAATGACAAATAAGTCATGTTTGTCCATTATTATGCAAATACAACTGCTTTTGGACAAACAACTGGTTGCTGGTTTACAGGTTAACAACTTACTGTGGTATGAGAGATATTGGCTATAGTCCCAAAACCGATTTCTAACTGCACTGCATGCTCAATTTGGTTGTAGATAATTTTCTTACAACTATTTACATTTCAGCAATTTAGCAGACAAATATACAGAGCAACTTTGGGTATAGTTAGTGGACCACACAACTGAGTTGTAGTGAGTACACTCGACTGAATTAATCAGTAATAGGCAGTGCTGGAAATAAAGCACACATAATAAACATCCCGATATTAGTAAACATAGCAACACAACAACTTTATCTAGCTGTATATTTTATATATTTTGTGGATAACTATCATTGGCACAGTTATAGACACGTATTAACAATATGTTACAAAGTATTATTCTTTTATGAGTAGGTTACATAGCCTACCTCTTTCGATTCCGCATACGCCATGGCGCAATATGCTGTGCGTCTTCCGTTGCTATGAACAAAAGCCAACAAACTTCCCTTGTTTAACTCCCCTCGTTCTGTCCATGTTTTTCCACATTTCAGAAGTCGGTCTGTGTTGTCTCTGCTAGAAAATGAAATGGATTTAATGTTCTATGTTTCGGCGTTTAAGGTTGGGTCACATGCAGCAATGCATTATTTGAATTCAAACAGATCATGAACCAGCCAAACGTTTAGTTTCGTTTTTACATTATGAACTGGTTGGGCTAGCTAGTGTTTGTCGACACACGATGCACCGCTTTTCAACTGCCCCTAGGGGCCAGTAGCACACTGTATATTGTCCACAAAGGAGCCATTTGGCTACTCATCTATCCGCAAGATGGCGCTGTCGTACGCAAAAATCATAACTAGATCTCATAATTTCCTCCTACACTGTGATGACAAGATTAACAATTCTACTGATAATGGTTTCATCCGTGCGCAACACTGCAGAATCACATAAAACAGAACACACGTTTTTATTTAGTGTAGTCTAGTTGGATATTCATAAATTGGATTATACTTTATTTTAAAGTGCTAATATCCGCAAACTATAGCCCAATATTTGCACGTAGCTATCTATGTAGGCTATCTAATTATTGGTTTAGATTGTTGTTTGCTGTATGTGTGTTCTGTTATTTTTTTTATGTTAACCCGCAATATTGGCACTGACAGACAGAGTATGCAAATCAGCTGTTTTTGTGACACACTTTTCTATGGCGGTAATGATATGGTGTTCCCAGTAACTTAAAATTAATTATATGGTACTCGACTAAGAGTGAGGCTGTGCCATTGAATCGTCGCAGTATTCACCGAACCGGCACCTGCAAGGACTTCCACTGAATGAAAGACTCAAATTAAGTCTCCGAATAAGAAGATCACGGAACAGCGATTTTATCAGCATTTCTAAAATTGGGAGACTGACCAGACTTGAAGAGAGGTACCAGTATGTAAGTTTGTTCTGCACTGTTTATGTCGCGGGCGATTTGGGGTTTTTAGTCTGGCTATTGCACTGGATATAATCGGAGTGACTATTCAGTTTGGAACGGAATATTATTCACTAGGTTTAGCCTATTAAGATTCATTGCAACTGTTGTGTAGGCTAATTACTTTGTATTCTTTTATTTTTCGTTATAGAAAACATGCACCTAAAAATACAAGTAGCTCAATAATATAGTGCAAATTTGTTTTCCTAATTTTAAGTGTGGTTGCTTTCTTTTTTTTTACTATTTAATTATGATGATCCACCCCAGTTTGAGACAGCATTGTCAGACATAATTTGAAACTGCAACTGCTAACTTTACAGTGATATATGTTACAGGTAAATTGTAGTTCTAAGAGAACATTCAATTTAAAGGAATTATTCAATAAATGAAAAATGTTTAATATATGAAATATTAATTTGGTTGTCTAATTAATACGTTTTCCTTAAACAACACATGTCTCAAAATAGAAACATGTAAATACGTTCCTCTTAAAATAACTCCTACACACAATTTCATGCCTGAAATACAAAAAATAATTTAAATATAACCTATATTAGCCATACTTTTTTTACAGAAAATATAGGATGAAAAATTCCTTGCCCATCATCATTTTCATTAATCACTCCGTTTCTTTACGTTCTTTAATGTCACTAGCATACATTAATTGCATTAGCCGATACTACATCAAATGAATATCTAAATATAAACCGTTTTGATAAAAATAATAATTTTAAATATGTGATTGCATACATTTCATGTTTAACGTTTTGTTTGTCATTTAAAAATCTTACTCACCTCCCCCCCCCATATTACTTTTATTTACAATTAAACTACAAATATCAAATTATTATTATGATACATTATTTTTGATACACCTTGACACTGGCAGATTTCCGTTTGTATTGATTTGTTATAATTCGCGTCTTTTTCGGTCGCAGACGAACAAAACGCGTTCACAACACAAAACTTGCATTAAGAGTAAAATAAAATCGTTTGGCTTTTTATAACTCAAATAAAACAAAAAAGATCTGCTCAAGCTTAGACACACTAAGAGGCCACCGTGCACAGTGTGGATTTAATAGCAGTGAAAGTATTATGTGAATCGGATTTAGGGAGATTTAGACATCTGTCAAATGTAGCCAATAGAATGTACATTAGTCATATTGAACCTGGGGGATGGAAGACGATGGCGGACCCAGCACGGATTAAGTACAATTCATAATCTGATCAGGGAAAATGTCTATGCTGCTTGAGAGCATCCAAGCTGCACCGGGGCAGGAATGACATGGGGAGCATAGTTCAATCAGCCACTTCACAAGAATATTCCGAACAGTCCTGCTGCTATGCTTCTGATGGATGAATTAAAATGTGAGAAAAATGTACACGCGTTTCAACCTATCCATGTTAAACGACTGTTTGAAGGCATTTGCATTTAAATGAGAGGGAATTTATATTAAAAAACGATATCCAAGATAATTCAATTTGTTCTAATAATATCACATAGTCTGGTGCACCTCAGCTGCTGTTGACCCGCCAAAACGGGACCACGGGTATAGGCGATACAATAACGGTTAAATGGTCTTCTTAAAATGTCAGTTATTGATTTATTACTGAAACAATTTTAAAAGGTGTTGATGGAGCCATTGTAGACAGCCTGTGCAGGTGCATCAAAAATGGTGACGTGGCAAATCATAGGATTCCAGCCGCTGGTTAGATTAAAGTCTCGGTGTCTGTTGCGCCAAAGCCAGCAGGCTCGGCTCGGCGCGTGTCAAACAACGGATGTCTGCTTCTCTACGCTGGTGAGAGAGAACACCCAGAAAAAAGCCAGCCTCCAGCACCCGTCAGTAATCCCATGTAGAGACGTCACGGTGTACACGCACTAATTATGCTGTTGTTCTGCCTCTTTTATTGTTGTTGATGTTTCTGGGACGGGCGGAACGTGTAATTTTCATTGACACATTGGTACATGCTCATTGTCAATAGCAAAATTAGCCTTTTCTGTTAAAATGATGCTCCGATTTCTCGTATCTGACTTCGTACAGCTCGTACAGCAGCTGTGATTCGATGATCAAATCTATAGCCTATGTGTTGACATGGAAATAAACATAATGCACAGCATCTATTTTTGTAATAACTATTTCCTGTATGTCCCAAAAATTATACTTTGCGCCAGTACTGGGCCTAAACATGAACATATTAGATATGTAAAAGGTCTACAATAAACATAAAAATATTAGATATGACTTAGGCCTATAACAAACATCAACATATTAGATACTTTATCTAGTAGGCTAATAATAAACATCAACATAAAAGTAGGCCTATCATATACATCAACCTAATATATATGCAATTGGTCTATAATATACATTAACATATTAGATACTTAGGCTTATAATAAATATCAAAATATTAGATATTAAGTAGGGCTGTAACAAACATCAAAATATTAGATATGAAGTAGGGCTATAACAAACATCAAGTAGAGCAATAATAAACATTAACACATCGGGTACTTCATGTAGTAGACTTATAATAAACATCAACATACTATGTATGAAGTAGGCCTATCATAAACATCAACATAATATACACGGAAAAGGACTATATTATATATGAACATATTATATACAAGGTCTATAATGAATATCAACGTATTAGATGTGAAGTAGGCCTATGCCTCTGTACTCTAAGATCTCAAAACAGATAAAACAACAAAAACACATTAAACTGAAGAGTGGCTGTGCTCTTTCAATTGCAGTAGCTAATTAACAAATGTTCACAATGTACTAATTACTGTGACATGCTCATTTGATTACAGCGCACAGACACGAGTGGCATTTATCATTCTGGGACTTGCCCTTACAACCGGCCAGTGCCACAGTGTTACCAAGTTTAAATCGTCATGAAGCGACGATGGCGTGGCCCAGATACCACACTGGGGTCCGTTTCAATATCAGGTGCGTTGTTTTTCACAGGGCGCGTCGTCCGGACGCTCTCGTTATTCTAGAAGGTTGAGTGAGCTTCTGGAATGTGTTATAAATCAACATGTATTCGGTTGTGATCATTGCAACGTACATCGAGTGTTCCTGTCTGTGTGATGGTCTTTATGAAAGGCAGTCTGTGGCCCGTTAAGACATGGCGCTGTGAGCCAAAATAAAAGCTTCAGTCATACCGATACCGAAGTGAGGCCTTTAAAATAGTATATTCCCTATTTTAGAATTATGTATCTGCTATACATTTAACACACAACAAAATGGGACATACTTTAGTTTTATTTGGGAGAACTATTAAGTACTGTTAAGGCCACAACAATATGGCCCAGTATGGTCTGGTCTGCATCCAAAACAAACTTAAACATCCAAATTCAAATCTCAAAAAGGCTAGATAACCCTGTAACCTCCACTTAAGTAAAAGCCCAATGCTAACATATGTATTAACATTTTAATATGCATAGATATTATTTGTTGTATGTGGCCCGTTTATATAACTGGAAATACCAAACATTAATGTCTGAATGATTGATATAGTGAATTATAGTGACTATTTTGTTGCTTCTTTTGCTTATTGAATGCAGGATGTACATACAGTATGATGTTGACAGTGTTGCCCGTAGTCAAACCCGCAGGTAAACTATGTGATCATCTTGGCACTTAACTGTGTTGACCACAATAACATGTCTGAATGATCCAATTCATTCCTTTAGAAGGGTGCTTTATTCCACATGACAAACATTGTCATGGCTTAATGCCACCAACAAACATACAAGCACACATGTACAGTAACACACTGTTCTATAGTGAACAACACATTAGTTAGAATGCTGGACTGAAAACATATTGACAGACATGGATATTCATGAGGGAAAATTTTTTTTGGGTTTACAAGGTGATATGTCCAGGTTTTTCCTTGAAGTACATTGTTGTGATCATGTTGGATTTAATAAACATGTGTTTCTTGATGTTCACACGTTTAATCCTGTGCTACTTAATTACTCAGTCAGTATTGATCACTACATGCTGTAAAAGTATGTGCTGTAGAAGATCTGCATCATCTAAATTTGTGTATAGCATGAATCGAATTTTCAAAAGAAAAAAATGTGTCTAAAATTGTGTATTGTATAGACAATATGAGCTATAGGACTGCATCATCTAAAGTTGTGTATAGAAAGTATGTGTTATAGGACTGCATCATTTATAGTTGTGTATTACATAGACATTATGTGCTGTAGAATGACTGCATCATCGAAAGTTGTGTATTACATAGATTATATGTGTTATAGAATGGCTGCATTATCTAAAGTTGTGTATAATATGGACAATATGTGCTATAAAAGGACTGTATCATCTAAAGTTGTGTTTTGCATAGAAAGTATGTGTTATAGAATGACTGCATCATTTAAAGTTATGTATTACATAGACATTATGTGTTATAGAATGACTGCATCATCTAAAGTTATGTATTACATAGACAGTATGTGTTATAGAATGACTGCATCATCTAAAGTTATTATTACATAGGCAGTATGTGTTATCGAATGACTGCATCATCTAGTTATTATTACATAGGCAGTATGTGTTATAGAATGACTGCATCTTCTAAAGTTATGTATTACATAGACAGTATGTGTTATAGAATGACTGCATCATCTAAAGTTATTATTACATAGGCAGTATGTGTTATAGAATGACTGCATCATCTAAAGTTATTATTACATAGGCAGTATGTGTTAAAGAATGACTGCATCATCTAAAGTTATGTATTACATAGACAGTATGTGTTATAGAATGGCTGTATCATCTAAAGTTATGTATTACATAGATAGTATGTTATAGAATGACTGCATCATCTAAAATAATGTATACTGTTTATACCGCTTATATAAAAAGAATGCACCATATCATATTGTCATTAGTATTTTACTGTAATTACCATTAACAAAAAACACCTATATTAATAAATCAATAGGAAACACATTTCTGAGATGACCCAAATCTGTCCCAAATTTAATCTACTGAAGTGAAAAGACAGCCTAAGACAGCCTTGCTTGTAAATCCACTAAAGATGTAGCTGCATGCCCATAAAAAGTTCTTATCTCATTTATGTATTGGAAACTGTGTCCCAAATGACACGCTGTTCCACTGGACTGTGTTTCTTTTCTTCAGACCAGAGACCCTAGAGTTCAGAGGTAGTGTACTCACTAGGAAAGAAGTAATCATTTGAGACGCACACTGGGTTTTATCATCCCACCTTCCCCAAAATCATCAGAAAGACATTAGAGAATGAAATAGGTGCCGTGTGATGAGGCTAGGGCAAAACGATTTTATTGATTATAGCGGACACTGGAACTATGATCCCAGAGAGCCAACATCACTGAGCTAGCTAAGACATGGAGAACGTCTCAAATGGCACCCTGTGGCCTTTATCATTCACTATGGTGGACTGGGGTGCATTAAAAATAGTGAACTACATAGGGACTAGGGTACAATTTGCGTTGCAAGAGATGCCCCCTAGTGGGCTTAATGATGTAACATTATTATAATTAATGCTAGTTAAACGATACCAGCACTGACATGGCATAAATAAATAGATTCGATCATCATAATGTGAATTCCGAGACAAGGCCTGACTCTACAGACGGTTCATCATCGACCAGTTTCAGGAAGTGTTGTGTTGTTGGCTAGCTTTATCTGAATTCCGATTGGTTAAGTCGTTGTTCCATTAGCACTCGTCAATGCCATTTAGGAATACTTTAAGAAACTGCAGCAAAGCAATCAACTATGGCCTAATATGAAAAGCATGACAAAATATTTTTGTTTATCCTTTGTTTACACTATGTATGTAATAGTACTCAAGGCCAATGAGACACTGCCATACAGCATTCTGCTGTTCTTCCCTTCAAAAATAAAGATTGATGTTATGGCAAAAGTTAGGGGAACTGAACTTTTCCCAGCATTTCCTTCCTGACAGAAATAATTCTCATCCTCCAGAAAGTTTTAGTGAGCTTGTTAGGAGTTTGATGGCTCATGTGTGGGGTGATATCCAACCCCCACAAGAACATATCAGCAACTTCAACCTTTCAGCGAGTAGATGCTCAGAGTTACAGTATATAGTAATAGTGAGGCCATACCGTATCTTTGACCGCCACAGTACATTACCTGTCATCAGTGTTGGGGTCATTTTGACACTTTTGTAATAGCACAATGTAATCTAAGATTAACACCATTTGATCATAGATAATCAAAAGGTGTTAATCTTAGACACAGTATTAGTGCCTTCCAGTTTTATTGGCACCCTTGGTAAATATGAACAAAAAAGGCTGTGAAAAAATGTCATTGTTGTTGATCAGCTTGATCTTACACTCAAGAAATCAGATGAATTTAACCTTCCATTGAGAGAAAATTGTTAAAAGAAAAAAAACAATAATCATTAAGAAAGAACAGTTTTATTCAAAAACATTTGTATCCCCGTTATTGGCACTCTTGGAAAATAGAATTGACGTATATTCCAATTAAGGTTTTACATTTTGAAGTTCATCTGAGTGTTTGGAAACTCTTAAGTGGTCATCTGTGACATTCTGATCCACAGACCACTAGGGGAGAGGGGGCCCCCAAATAAAATTTTGCCTAGGGCCTCAAGTGTGTAGACGTGTGTCTACACACTTGAAAATACCTATCTCCACTATTAGGGCAATATTGATGAAATGTAAAACAACTCGAGCTGTGATAAACCTGCTTGGAAGAGGACGTATGTTTATTTCGCCCCAGTGAGAATATGATTCAAGTGGTAAATAAATATCGTAGCATAATAGAGAGTTGCAGAAGTACATCTTGGAGTCACCAAGTCTCTGAAATTACGATTAGTCACCACTTCCATGCAATTTTGTTATTGGGTAGCCAGAAGAAAGCCTCTGCTGTCACCAAACCACAAACAAAAGTGCCTGTTGATTGATAAATGTAATTTGATCTTTAATTTGAACCAGGTTCCATGGTCTGATTAGACTAAAATTCAATCTTGTTGTGGGCTGTTTAACTTCAAAAGACCCTGCTAATAGTTTTAGGATACATTGCAACATGGACTCCAAGTACCAGGAGATTTTAGGCCAAAACCTGTCTGCCTCACTGACCATAAAATCATGCGTTTACAACGGCAATCACAGAATAATAACCAAAATCCCATTAAAACCTGTGGGGTGAGCTGAAGAGGAGAGTCCAAAAGTGAGAACCAAGGATTCAGAATTATCTGGGGAGTGTCTGTATGGAGAAATAGTCTCAAATCCTGTCCTATGTGTTCTCCCACCTCAACAAACATTGACTTAGATGCTGTTATCTTGGTTCAAGGGGGGGGGCACTAAGTACTAAATGCAGGCGTGCCACAATTGTTATAATTTAGATATGCATGCCTTTGAATAAAGTAATTACTCTTTTTATTCTATGTTAGATTCATATCATTTTTCTGTAAGCTCAAGCATCTAATTAATACTCAGCTTTTTGTGTTCTTTTTTACCCAGGGTGTCAGGTATTCTGCAGCGCCCTGCATGAAGGTGTTGATTCTAAAGGTTTTGAGATCAATCAATCACGTCTGACATTCTGTACTAGCATGGCTTAATCTTGTATATTGTGTCCTATTTTCCCCTCAAGGATGAATGATTTCTCTGCAGCTTTGACCCGCTTTTACCAAAAAATGTTGTCTGCGTTTTGTCATAACTGGTCACAACATTTGACAAACATCTTACATTCCGTATCCTTTCCTAAGATATAACAAATCATTTCCTCAATATTCCCTCGATATTTGTTTGAATTATTTGTTGTTGTTGTAAATAGCCAATCACATCTGAAACCGGAAATATTGTCTTATACTGAATGAATTCAGTTCACATACAATAGAAAAGCCATTTATCTGAGTTACAGGCCCGTTCCCTCTCCCACTGCTGCAAGTGTCGTCAGCACCAGTCTAGCGTGGGTGTCACCAGAGAGACAGACAGGCCAAGCAGCTGGAGGAGAGACACAACAACCACTCGTCCCGCTGGCCTGGGATTCGTGGGAACGGGCTGGGCCAAAATGATGGGATATTGTAAGCTGGCCCTTTTTAACTAACACACACAGACTATGGGATTGAACTGCACTTGGCTTGGGATTGAACTGCTGTCCTGGCTGCCCGTGTGACGTGTGTCTGCTCTTCCAAATTAAACTGAAACAACGGATGTGGTCTGTGACTCTGTTATTGACCATTCACTCTCTCGAATAAACTGTTGTGCAGCTACACTGTTTAAATATTTGAGGTGAGGTGAAGTAACATTATGAGATTCCAGAAAAATTCCCAATTATTCCCGATCAATACTGAAAAGCTACTTGATATCTCTGGTCATGCTCAAGGTAAAAGTTGTGGTAACACATGATATTACGTTGCAGTTACACTTTATATAAATGTCCAGGAACACTTTTCATAAATTTTTGGTTGCAGTTTATAGACATTTGTGGCAATACTTCATATTAATTAAGGCCGGGTGTTTTGTAAAAGCACTTTGTGACAACTGCTGATGTAAAAAGGGCTTTATAAATAAATTTGATTGATTGATTAATTTGCTATAACACTCTATATTCAGTTTGGTAGCACGTTAGTAACACTTAATAAACAATACATACAGTTTTGGTAATATTTAATACTAATTTGTGGTTCACTTTGTACCAATGTAATAACATTGTGAATACTACAATAACTATTATTATCCAGACACATTCTTCAAAATATCAGTATTAATCTTTTGTATTCTTATGCATTTATTTATTTTTAGCATGAAGGGACCTTTTTCTGGCACTAGCAGACTTCCACGCTAGCTATAGCTATCAGGCTAATGTCAGCTTTGATAGAAAGCAGAGTTCCTTCACATATGACGCCATTTCCCTCGGGCTAATAGAAGTCCATTCTTCATCCTCCTGAGCTGAATTTATGTAAAGGAAACTTGAAGCCGTCACTTAAAGGTGCTGAAATGACATGCTGATGGATGCACTGTTTAGACTAGCTAGTTAAAAGTAAAACCTGTGTGTTGAGCACCACGGACACACACAGACACACACAAAGATGGACACACACACACACACACACTTAAACACACGCAGACACACTTTTCCGTAACGAGCAGGAGATGTGCCGTTATAAATGAACTCTCACTGTCAGGTGACTGCTTCAGGAGAGGGATGAACCCCAATGACAGCCGAAGAAAGAGATTGTTGCCACGGTAACCGTCATAAATTAAATCCCTCAACTGAGAGAGGTTCTTGGGGTGGGGCGGGTGGTGTAGTAGACAAATGACTGAACATTTTCGCTCCACTTGTTTCCTTTTAAGAGATATAAAATGAAAGACGGTCCGGCACAGGAAGTAACTTCTCAGAGAACTCCTGACATTTCAGCCTCAGACAGTGTATAAAGATGCCAAGAGTGACAAATGGAGAAAACAGCTTCTCTGAGACCTCAAGGTTTCAGGCTTAATAACTGGGGGGCCCTGGCTGCCTGGGAGGGACAGAAGAGAGAGAGGTTGAGCGAGAGGGAGAGGCGGGATGGAGAGATGGACAAATAGAGAGAGAGAGATAAACAAGAGAAAGAAAAACAGAAGATAGAGAGATTGAGAGAGAGAGACTCATTGTTACTTGGTCTCAGCCACAGACAGTATAAGTACCAGAGGCCTTGAGCCCAAGACAGATGACATAGGAAGTTTTGAGACCAGTGTCAGGGTCCATAAGCCTCTCCTCAAAAGGAGTGCACTATCTAGGGAATAGGCATCCATTTTGTACTCAGCCTTGGTGGCTAGCTAAAGGGCAAATATTGTTATTTTTGTGAGAGAAACCTTAAGGAGTAGTTTACATTAGCACACGTCATCTTTGATCATTATTTATTCTGCAGAACCTTAGGCTGACTGCTGGTAAACATGTTAAAGGGACAGTTCACCCAAATTACCAAATGGCATATTTTGGTTTACTTACACTGTTAGCAGTCTACGGAGTAGGTGTCATAGCAATCCATGCTTTGGATACATTTTCCAGGCAATGTTTATAAATGCTAACTTTTTAGCATTTGTGGCACAAATAACCAATATTACCATTTTTCACACATGCTGCCCAAATCATCTGAAAATACATTGTATTTAAAAATCATATGAAGTGACTATTATAATTTCAATGATGAATGAAAAATGCTAATATTTAGATGGGATTTGAGCAAACAACCCTAAGTTTTTAGGTAGTGCCAGGGAAAATAAAACCAAAGACCACTTTCAAGGTCAGGACACCAATTTCTAATTTTGTAATTTGGGTGAACTATCTATTTAAGAAGGATATTCTTTGCAAACACACATTTGAATGTCAAAATTGAGTGAACTGATGGATGGACCTTCTAACTTCTAACTCCAAACTTGTGTCCCTAGCGCCTTGTGCACTATTTATTATTTCTTAAATTACAATATATAGGTTGCAGTTGTTTTTAAAGCAATTCAATTTTGTTATTTGTTATTTTTGGTTCCATACTACATAGTACATTCATTTGTGATGTTGTATAAAAAGCTTCATGTATAAAAAGCTACCCCTTATCTTTCTACAAACTGCATGCAGAGACATGAACATTTTATCCATCAGTTCGTCTAAGTATGGGTAAGTAGGAATTTACACCAAATTTCAAAATCTTGAAGTATCCTTTTAACAACTTTCCGTGATCTCTTTCGAAAAGCAGTCACAGTAAAAACATCCTTAGATTGCACCTACTGTAAATGCCATATATCAGAATGTTTATGAAAAGACATGCAGTTTCATTCCTAAAGTTGAAATTGAAATACATTTTCCTCACTGGGAAAGAATGGCTAAGTGTGATATGTAATTGGTTTCTACATTCTATACACCCAGAGGATTTAGTTCTGCACACCAACAAGAGGGTTATGTTCCATAAATCCAGAATGTTCTATAGGTCCAGGTGCTTTTACTGTTTTTTATAAATTCAGCGTGTTCTATTCTATATATACAGAGGGTTCTATTCCACAAACCCAGAATGCTCAATTTTGTAACTGTATTCTATACATCCAGAGAGTTTTCTTTTAAATCTGGTGTCTGTCCCTTTTTAGAATATATACGTAGGGTTTTGGTCAAGGGGACTATATTCCCATATAGAATATACATGTGGATCTGGTCAAAAGAAATGCACTTTGTACGGGATGCTGTGCTATCATTGACAAAGACTATACATTGCCCGATTTGAACTTAGCCTTGCTATAATACAGAGTCCTCTTCGTCCTCCTTATACTCCTTCTATTTGAACTCCTCTCCTCTTCCCGGAGTTGAATCTGTTTTGGGAGGTGCTGTGTGTACCACTCACTGACCTTCAAGACAAGCCAGATGCCTCAACGTTGCACTGGGGTTCATCTGTTGTGAAACCTCACAAAAACAGGGTTGAACTTATGGAAGCTGATTAATACCAAAGCAAATACAAATAAAGTAATGGAAATATTTGTTTGAATCATTGTTTTTTATGGCATTGTTTTTTGTATATTGTATTTTTTAACATACATTTATCAAATCATACACACTGCATGTATTTACAAAAGAAATAATGAACACCAAGATTTATTAAAATATATCTTGAAGTAGCCTTGCCAGGGGGAAAAAGGTGTGTGGGTTCTGCTGAAATTACACAGCATATATTATTAATTTAACTAAACTTTTCCCAAATAAATCTATTGACTATTTAGCCAAAGTTATCCAGAAAATATTATTATTTTTTCAGAGCCACTTACAGGCTTAGTTAAGGTTAGCTGTATTGTTCAGGGAAACAATGGGATTGTAGCAGCATTTTGGTTACTGGTCAGATGCTCAACCACTTGGCTACATGACCCCTATTACATAATATTAATCACAACAAACCAATAATTAATAAATCTGGCGGTAAAGTCAGTTTAGAATTTAGATAAAATTCCTTTAATGACTTTAGTCCAGTAAATAGCAATAATTATAATGTTAGAATTATGCCATCACTTCCCAGCTGGCATCCTCCCTGCTTCAGTGTATGTATATAGGGATGCGCTAGGACAGGCTTTAGGGAGTGGCACTGGGCCAGCCAACGAGGGAGGGGAATTGGGGGGAGGCAAGGCAAGGGGGAGAGCTGGAGACAGGGATAGAGGGGTAAAGATGGGGGAGAGAGGAATAGAAGGAGACAGGGATAGAAAGAGAGGTGGAGGTGGTCTTTTCTCCAACACACATTCTTGCAGGGAAGCAGCAAAATGACAGAAACACAAGCCCCCCCCCACACACACATATGCACACACAAACAAACAAACACAATTATAAACAGTGACACACCAGGCACGTGACGTGTGGTTTTCCAGGAAGCTTACTTGTTTATTTTTTTCGACTGTAGACTACCAGCTGGGTTCAGTTCGACTCGAGAGATAATTTTTTAAATCATATCTAAAAGGCGGTTTATTACATTATCATTACTTTTAATCATAGCTCAAAGGTGGTTTATTACATTATCATGACTTTTGATCATATCTAAAATGTGGTTTATTGCATTATCGTGACTTTTTAAAATAATAGTTCAAAAGTGGCTTATGACATTTTCATGACATTCATTTTAATCAGATGTCAAATGTCATTACATTATCATGGCTTTGTCAATCAACATGTTCTTAATAATCCAAATGATTGTTTAGTATTTCTATATTGATATACATTTATGTTCCTTTAATATCATTTTGATTTCAGCCAAAAACACAGATTTCAACTGTAGTTATATGATAAAATGGACTTTTTGTGAATATTTTATGAATTTATTTGCAGATAAAAGTACAAGTCCTGACTACCAGGATAGACAGACCATTGGCAGAGATAAAGCCCCCCATGCCCCTAACTGTACTTTTCCATAACACATATTGTATGATAAAACGATTGTGTACATAAATGTGAAGATAGATTTTGTATGTACATACTTTTTGAAGCGTTCTTCCAGCCCTATGTCTTTGCTAACTGTTGTGATGAATGGATGTTTCACAGTTTTATCAGAAAAACTTATTTCAGTGTGTAGTTTAATAGTCTTTAATTAAATGGCAGTAGTTTTAACTCTATTATTGGTAAAGTCAGTATTACCAAATTTCCACCCTCTCCCATGTAAACAGTGATATTGTTGTAAAATGTAATATTTTGAAAAGAATTAAAATGATATTAATTGTGTGTTTGTTTTTAGGTTTAAAATGACCTCACTTGGTATTTCATGCAGGTAAAATATTTTGTTATGCAAATCATATAATCTTTTTCAAGCATCCATTACAGTCTATGTTTATTAATCTGATGATCACTGTCTATTTATACAAACCTGACCATCACAGTCTGCGTTTAATAACCTGACCATCACAGTCAGTGTTTAATAACCTGATGATCACACTGTATTTTCACTAACCTAGCAGTCACAGTCTATGTTTAGGAACCTGACAATCACAGTCTGTTAAATAACCTGACCATCACAGTTTGTGTTTAATAACCTTAACATCACAGACAATGTCCAAGTCTTGACTGTGAGCTAGCTGACCACTAACCGTGAAGCCCCATGGGTAAAATTAGTTGGTCAGCACTGCCCTGTGGAGGGGGAGGCATTGTCAGCAGGGGTTTCCTGGTCTCATCACGCTCTAGTGACACCGTGAGGCTTGGACCCCGGACAAGAGGTTGTTGGATGAGTGAATGTAACTTTGTACGGGCAGAGCCAGATGTGTGGAATTAAAGTATAATGACCTGGCATGAATGGATATGGGATGGTCAACTCTCCTAAATCCATTGGGACGCGTTGTGAGGACACAGGGTGACAATATGTTTGGTTATGAGGACACTGGGAAACTATATGGTTGGTTCTGAGGAGATGGAGACAACACAATTGGTTCTGAGAGCACAGGGAAACAATTTGTTTGGTTATGAGGGGACGAGGAGACAGTATGATTGGTTCTGAGGAGACAAGGAGAAAATATGATTAGTTATGAGGGGACAGGAAGACAATACGATTGGTTATCAGGGGACAGGTAGACAATAAGATTGGTTATGAGGGGACAGGGGACAATACAATTGGTTCTGAAGACACAGGGTGACAATACGATCCGTTATGAGGGGACAGGGAGACAATATGATTGGTTCTGAGAAGACAGTGAGACAAACTGGTTATGAGGGGACAGGGAGACAATAAAATTGGTTATGATGGGACAGAGAGGCAAAAAAAATAGTTTTATTTATTTATGACTGAGTTTCTGCACATAATATTATAATATTGTCAAGTCCATTCAAAAGTCTGGGGACATTGCAAGAGAAGTTACTTAAAATGGTTATGAAGGGACATAACTATGTTAACATGTTATTGGGCAAAAAACTGCAGTACAATGTACATGATTCAAATTTTACCCTGCACTGCCATTTTGAGATCAGAGTAATTACCTAAATTAAAATTATCTTTCAGTGATTACTATTATTAAAGTAAAATGATTGGAAAGAGGTTAATGTTGCCAGATAGGTTTTGATTAGGATTCATTTGACTTCCTTTGAGTTCCTGCTTCTTCTGGAAGACCAACATATCTACTAAACTCTGATTTGGTCAAGAGGACAAATTACAGTGTGTGTGTGTGTGTGTGTGTGTGTGTGTGTGTGTGTGTGTGTGTGTGTGTGTGTGTGTGTGTGTGTGTGTGTGTGTGTGTGTGTGTG
>JACXGI010006102.1:0-19814 GCA_016801175.1 Esox masquinongy | reverse complement strand
GATAGAAGGCAGAGGAGGTGAAGGCGGAGGAGGTGAAGGCGGAGGAGGTAAAGGAGGACGTAGTGATGGAAAACGAGGTGTAGGAGGGAATAGGGAGGTCAGCGTGTTTACAGGGGCATAGGGGGGAGCTGGCTAATCTAGCCAGTCAAACAAACTCATCAAAAAGCATACTGCCGCTTAACAGCTTTGGAGAAAATGAACCTGAGTGCTTGTTACCCGTCGTATTCATACGAAAGAGGAGCGTACCCACCAGACGCTGTTCCCCAATGTTGTAACCACGCACACTCTTAGGCTGTGAGGATTACTGTCACTGCCCCAGAACAGCTCCCCGTGCACATCTGGAGGCTGCAGCCCTGGCTTCTCAGCGCGTTTCCCCCTGTCGACATTAAAGTTTCAGCTGCCGTGGGCCCAGGGCCCGGCATGACTGCTGTCGAACACGGCTCTGGAGTGTGTGTGTGTGCGAGTGTTTGTGTGCACGCCTGCGTGTGAAACAAGGGTCTGCCTCACAGAGCGATGCACGCTGTCGCAGCTGGAAGGGAGCCATGGGCAAGAGCATGTCAGAGACATTGGACTCCCAGTCTCCTGGTACCAGCGGAGAAGATACAAGTGTTCAATTAGAGCCACAGGGATGCAGGTACACACGCGCTGACACAGCTAGCTAGAGTAGCGTGGGGAACGCAGGTACATGCTAACACAGCTACGTCCTCTTAATGCCTGGATTAACTACGTTGGGGAAATAGGAACAAATGCTAACAATGCTAGCTTCTATAGCTAAGGCTAATTCCGAGATTTATGTTCGATGAGTGAGAAGGGAAATTTTCCAACAAATGCTAGGTTACCTAGCCCAACATACTGTAGCTAATTAACGTTTCATGGACATTCAGCTACACATGCTAATGACACAGCCAGCAACATCCTAGCTGACATCACCACTACCATGGACAACATAGGTCTTATGAATGACATGGGAGCAAATATAGTGTTTACAGCTAACATGGCCTTGTTGTCTTAGGTGGTAAAATATGTAAATACTATAACATACAGTACTTCGCAAACATAGCTAGGGTCAGCTGAGGACATACGGTACATTGTAAAACAGCTAACGTAGGCCTACAATAGATACCACTTTCCAATTAGTAAACTAGCCAGACCGTATCAAATTAGCAGTCTACTCAGCTCGACAAATACGGACTCTCTGAATGTCATTTTAAAAGCTTATGCCTTCAGTGAGATGGATGTACGTTTCATTTGTCTCTCTGTGGATGCTACTAATGGCACTGAACAAACACGCCGGGAATATGAGTCTGTTCGTTTTACAATGGATCCCTCTGGTCTGTTCCATGCCCACTCTACTCTAACCCATTAGCCTACTCCCTCACCTCATATCCTCTCTGGCCGACTGGCACCGTTTCCCCACAAACAGCAAGCTTCCGGTCGGAACGTCCACATGCACGTATGCGCACACACATAGGCCTACACACATACACACACATGCACGCGCGCACGCATACACATGCACACACACAGGTACCCGAAGAAGTGCGCATAAAAATATGAATTATATCTGTTCATTAAATAATCATCATTCTAAAAGCACAATACCGCTTCATGGCCACCCCTCACACCGACCAGACCAATCTAATGAAACAGAGAAAACACACAGAAATACGAAAACCCGGGGAATTGCTATTTCATCCCTCCCGAGAGCCCTGAAGTGGTGTTTTCGTCCAATTTTGGCCAAAATAAATGTGTATTTTTATTATGTCGCGTGTCGGGAGGTTGCTAATGGATTTTGAATAAAAGAAAACATTGTGTGTGATGTGCAGAGCCAGGGTGGTGTTGGTGGCGCGTACACCTTTTTACTCCCACGGCTTATTTAAAAGCCTCGCTGCCTGGTTGTGTTCGACTTGGGTTTACCGCGACACGCTCCTCTGCTCTCCTACCCTATCATTGGTTGAATGAGTCAAAGATGACGACCCATTCATGCAGTGGGGCTTTTGTCTGCAGGTTGCAAGTGATTCTCTGAAGTGAACAAAAAAGCCTGGCTGGCTGATGTGGCCTCTATTCAGAGCTGGGTGAAAGGAAGATTCCCGCTCCGCTATCATTGAGCAGGATCATATGCCAATGCATCCATTTGAGGGTTGGCACTTGCGGGGACGGGATGGCGGTGAAACTGGCTCTTCCTCTCCTCCAGCGGAGAGGTGACGTTTTTGTTTTGCAGAAAACATGTCCCTCTTTGTGAGGACAGGGAGGCACTGCCATCGTTCACCATTTCTGTTGTGTCCAAATAAATCTGCGTTTAGGATAAAAACAATGCCAAAGGAACACATTCACATGTTTCACATTGACAGACATAACATTTCCCAGCCCAGTCACATATATTTAGGAAGGATGACTAGAGACCAGTCATATATTTAGGAAGGATAACTAGAGACCAGTCATATATTTAGGAAGGATGACTAGAGACCAGTCATATATTTAGGAAGGATAACTAGAACTAGTCATATATTTAGGAAGGATAACTATAGACCAGTCATATATTTATGAAGGATGACTGGAGACCAGTCATATATTTAGGAAGGATGACTAGAGACCAGTCATATATTTATGAAGGATGACTAGAGACCAGTCATATATTTAGGAAGGATGACTAGAGAACAGTCATATATTTAGGAAGGATGATTAGAGAACAGTCATATATTTAGGAAGGATGACTAGAGACCAGTCATTTTATTTAATGCAGGTATGAAAAAATGAATTGCAAGAGAATGTAAAGCACCATTTCATCAGGTGATGGGAAAATGAAATTCCACACATGCTATCCTTCCAATGACATTGCAATAACTTTACAATTTTAAACGTTACAGATCTAAATACAATTCAATCATACCTACATAACACATACTGTTGTATTTTTCCACTGCACTCACCCTTCTCTCACCCTGTTTGTTTACTAAAATGCCCTGTTTTTTTACTACTTTGTGTTGCTCCACGTGGAACGCATAAGACGAAGAGCTCGGGAACAGGATGAGGCTGGATATTAATCAAATTAGTGGCCTGCTCACATCAAAGGCCCTAGCAGCGTTTTACCGGGCAGTTGTTAGATTTACAATTTATGATGGCTAGTAAGAGAGGGCAATATACTAAAGGAGTTGGCAGCGGAAGGCTCTGTTCTCCAGCCAGCCGACTGTTGTTATGGAACAATATTAGTATGACAACAATAGCTGCTCCAATGAGGGAGGATATTTTGTGGGCAAAGGAGGAGACATTTTGTTTTTTGTTGTTCACTGGGACCAGAATTTGCATGATAAGTGGTATGTTTACGTGTTGATGAAGCTTGTATTTGCAATGTGTGGAAGGCGGTGTGTTTTTGTGTGTATGCTGTGTATTTTCCTGAAAGCTACATTTCTGAAATGCATTGCCGTCGCTCATATGCAGTTCCAGGCAAAAGTTTAGACACACCCATTCACCTGCATGTATCCTGTGAAACTTTCCCCACTGCGGCAAACAAAGGTTGTGCAAATTTCTGAGTACAACCCTTCCTGACTCTGAATCGTAGTTCATATTCCCCAACAAGGTGGACTCTTCCCGAAGATATACAGTACAATGTATACATCTCGCAAAACAACCTAATGAAATATGAATTATCACATCAGCAATTCCAATATAAATAATGATAACCCTTCCTGTCCGATGAGTGATGTATTCTCCGGCCAGAGGCCGTTCTGGACATATTTATGCCTCTGTATCCCCCTAAAAGGGTGAGATGGGTCAGTCTCTGTCAGTCTCTGTGTTGGAGGCAAGCGGCTAAGTTGCCTAATCAATATTTCACCATTTTCCCCTGGCAACACTGGACTCATCTGTTATGGAGGGAACCATAACAAATGTCAGGCTGACCTCTATCTTCCTCTGACCTCCGACACCGACATCGGCCGTGAAGTGAGAGATGTGAAAGTGTGTGCGCATGCGTGTGTGTTTCGATGATCTAGATGTAAACAAAGACACGAGAGGTGTGTCACGCCGGGCTTTTAAATCTGACATTAATGTAAACGATCGGGTCGAAACCCTTTTAGCATTTTAGCAATGGCTACTCCAGCCCTCGCTGCTTTCAGGCTAGGAGTTGCAGCGTGTCCAGCCGGGAGTGTTGTCTGCCATTGTACAGTAACCAGAGTGCAGATAGCTGTTTTGAATAAAGAAATCACTAAAGAGGAATAAACACAAAGTTTAATTTTGTAACGAATTTAAGTTAATATAAAAAAAAACTCACGCATGGTGGTGCATTAAAACCAAATTACAAAGCTGTAATTACAGTGTACTTCATGGCGGGGCTGAAATGATCACTTTTATGTTATCTTGGTTTAGCCCAGTGGATCAGTAAAGATGTTTTTTCGTAGTTTTGTGTTTTATCAATCCAGAACAACATCAATTCTCCTCGTCCATGTTCACTTCTACACTGGGCGTGTAGTGTGTGTGTGTACATTTGTGTCTATGTGCCTGTCTGTGTGTGTGTGTGAGTGTGTCTCTCCCTGTCTGTGTGTGTGTTTGTGTGTGCCTGTTTGTTTTTCAGTGTGAATCTCTGAGGAAGCCCAGTGTGTCTCCTATTCTAACAGGAGATGACATGCAGTCTATTCTAATCAAGGTGATGTTGGACCAGTCAGACTGTTGCCTCGCCTGGTGTATTCTACAGTGTTCAGCATCTACAGCACACACAGACACACACATGCAGTTATGCACACATACACACAGACACACACACATGCAGTTATGCACACATACACACAGACACACACACATGCAGTTATGCACACATACACACAGAGACACACACATGCAGTTATGCACACATACACACAGACACAAACACATGCAGTTATGCACACATACACACAGACACACACACATGCAGTTATGCACACATGCACACAGACACACACACATGCAGTTATGCACACATACACACAGACTCACACACATGCAGTTATGCGCACATACACACATCCACATAGACACATCATTATCATCATCATTACAAAAGAGGATGTTAATGTTTTTTGGCGTTTCTAATTCTCCAATGCCATGTCTGTGTGTGTGTGTGTGTGTGTGTTTGCGCGTCCGTGTTTCTGTGCGTGTTTTCGTGTGTGTTTCTTCAACCAGAGACCTGACAGCCATACATGATGCCTTGAGCATTTAAACACAAAATAAAAAAAGGAATGACAGGGATAAAAAATAAAGCTGCAAGAGGGATAAAAAAAAAAGAATTAAAAACCGTCGCCCCTTTGAACCTTTAGAAAAGCCTAGTATCTCTTAATGTTACATTTAGGCTAAATCATCAGCCGACTGGGAGGCTGTGAGGCTTGGGGTTGATGTCCCTGGTGACCTAAATGGAGCCCACAGGAGAATAGCCGCCTGCCTGGCCGAGCTGCCTGGAGAACGAGCTACTCTCAGCTAAATGCACTCTCATATTAATATTTTAAAATGTCATAATGCCTCTGGAACAAACCTCAGAGGAGAGATACATCAATTTGCGAAGGTCTTCTCTCTCTTTCTCCCTCTCTCTTTGCCTCCCTTTCACTCTCACTCCCTCGGTCTTCCCTCCCTCCCTCCCTCCCTCTGAATGCCGGGAGCAGGGAGGAAATAGAAACTGGAGGATAATTTGCTATTAAAAAAATAGTTCATTATGTTGCCCCGGTGGCTTCTGGGAGCTCCATAACCCAAGCACCATTCCCCGGTTTCACGTCAGGACCAAAGCCACACTTTCAAGTGGACAAGCTGTGCCCCAAAGTCCTCCCTAGTGCCTGTTTAGTGCACTAGTTTTGACCAGAGCCCGAGGGCTCCAGGGTGGCAGATGGGACACAGTCAGAACATTGCCCAGGAGTCTTAACTGTCTCTGGACTGATTAGCTGAGAAAGCTTTCCGGAGGTTTTAAACCTGCAGCATGTTGCAGAGATCAATCAACATGAAAGGTGCTTCCCAGTAAGGCCAGATCGGAGGGGGGGGGGCAAATCAATCGGCTTAAAAGAAAGTTGAGCTTCTTTTTTTATCAGGGTTATTATTGCTTCGACTACTAGGCGCTTATCTACTAGCTCTTTGCCTCAGGGATCAGAAATGAACCTTTCTGAAGCACTTACTAGCATTGATCAGTGCAGATCCCCCGCCCAAACAATGGCTAACGATCCACTGACAAACACATTATAGCGTAATAACATTAATACTAATCATCAAAATGAATAATTTAAATTCAACAGTTTAGAAAACACCAGTAATAATAGTCACAAAAGTCTGTATAATGGTTCACCAGCTGTGTATGTGTGTATGTGTGTGTGCGTGCCTGCATGTGTGTGTGTGTGAGAGGGAGTGATAGAGATAATGTATCGACAGCTTCTCTTCAGTGTCGTTGCATCACCTTCAACGAGTTACTTTTACATGTGTCTCATGTGTTGCTCATTAGCATATCATTGACTGTGACCCTAATTGCTTAACGAGCTGTTAATGAGTCACAAGATAATTAGCATCAGTGCAGTAATTATGTGTAGTGTTGGAGCATTTGTTTCCAATAATTATTGCTGTTGCTGGCCTTATCACAAACACCAAAACAGGCAGCAAAAGAGTGTAAACACACAGAAACAAAAGACTGACAGCACTGAGAGCTACCCCCTCTCAAGCCTGAATAATCATTTATTAAAAGTAAATACTTACATACAGTAAATAGAAGTAATTAAAGTCCACGCATACAGTAAATAACATATTCACTCATAAAATAACATTATGTACATTCAGTGAATTAAATATTTCTGTAACATCTGTTTATAGTGACATGATCAATATGATTGTATAGTAGGTGCTATTTGCATGATATTATATTAGTTATATTAACTAATGGTATATTAGCATTGAAGTAGTACTACATACACAAGCAGGTTAAATCAATATTGACACAATATTTTGCACCATTTTACTTATTTGAGCCAGAAATGACCCAGATAAATATTTCCATCCCTATGGCTACATTGGGTAGCTGAGGTTTATATGCTAAAATAACTCAAACATCAAACATATTTCCCCTTTTACTGAAAGGAAGCCGGGCTGGACACATCCAGTACAAACAGACCAATACAAACACACAGCGCTGGCCCGGGCACTTAGAGAACCCCGGCTCCCCGGGCCCAGGCCCCCCCCAGGCCATGCACAAAAGCATTAGAAACATTCTATAAAACCGCACCACTTCACCACAGCACAACGAGCCGGCCTTGCGTCAGCCAGCTTTTGCCAGACAACACAATTATGTGTCCCGTAGGCAAACAGTGGCTCCGAAGCAGGACCGTCTCTCCTCTCCCGTCACCAGATGGTTCCATTGAGGGGGGGGGGGGAATCACTGGCATGACTTGACTGTCTGCATCCCAAACAACGGCCTGTACCCTACTAATGTGGCGTGAACATCTGCGGCCTCGGCGAACGCAGTGCCCTAGATGGGGAACGAGGCGACATTTGGGAGGCCGTCGCGGCCCTGCCAGTCGTGTGCAGGGCTGGTGCCGGTCTTGTTTGCCTTCCACTCAGGGACGGGGTAATAATGGAGTCGCTAATGGTTATAAAACACCTGCTCCGCAAATAAAACAAACACAACGCAGTGCCGGGGGCCAGGGGCTAAATACCTATGTGATCAGGTTGAAAAGGGCAGGGCCCTGCACTCCCCTCCCGGGGACCTGGCCCTCGGCGCTCCCCCAGACAGACAGGAAGCCTCAGCAGATGTCCTCCACCAACAGTACCTATAGAGGTAAGAGGCTTTGACCTCGCCCCACCGGCCCAGAGAAAGGAGCTATTACACAATCGGGCTCTGTGGATAATAGATCGCTGAGTATTTGCTAAATGGAGAGAAACAGGGCCTATTCCGCTTAACAAAGCCCGGCGGCTATCTATGGTCTAACCGGCTGTCGGTTGTTTCTGGTTTTGACGCTCCCCATCCAGTGTTTAATGTGGTTTTACTGACATGACGCCCTTAAACTCTTAAGCTCTGGGACAATGGGGCATCCTGGGATATATGTACTGTAGTGTACAGTCTGACAGCAAACAGGAGTTAGGTGAAGGTTGAGATGTCATCTCTGACTACTTCGTATCTGTGTGGTTTGAACAGTTCCGTTCAGCTTGATTTTTGAAGTAGTCTGTTGTCGACAGATATATTTGTCTATTTTTCGACTAAACAAATATGTACTCTACAATGACATGCTTAGTCATTCCAGCAAGATCCTATGTGGTTCAAATGAGATACACTGTAATTTCAATAATTTGCCTTGGGATCCTGATCTACCATAGGATTAATTTGTTGTAATTTCCAGATTGACACTTGGTCACGTGTTTTTAAACCTTTCTTTATAAGTTTGTGTTGTGCTTATGAAAGCATGTTATACACTTTGCACTCTTCTAATTTCCATTTGTGTTTATGTTTTATTCCTGATCTGTTGTATAGTTCACAACGATCTCTATGAAGCCGTATCGGCCAGAGCTCATCTGCTTGAAGATGCGTACCGCCCTGTGGCACCCACTAGTTAAATAAAGGATTAAAAAAACACGTTTTGTATAGTGTTAAAATCAACAAATTACAAAACAAAAAATCCTAAGCATCCAAGCAAGAAACACAGCAACAAATAAAAACACCCCACCAGAACCAGACAGCTGTTCTGCAGTCAAACGGCCAGATTAGCAGGGCCAGGGCAAATCTCTTGGCAAGAGAGAGGAGTGTGCCAGTGTGAGTATTGTCTCTCTTCTTCTCTTCCCTTCATTCCTGTCCTCTCGCTGGGGCGGCCTTCTACATCTCAATCACGTTGTCTGTGGGTCCGCCCCCTTGAATCAGGCAAAAAGGAGAATGCGTTGCAAACGCTACCCTATTCCCTGTGCACTTCACTGTGACCAGGGGGCCTTGGCGGCACCGCAGGTCTACTGTCAGAAGTAGTGCACTTAATAGTGAGGAGTGTGCTTTTTGGAGGCAGGGAGAAAGTGATGAACGTCCATTCAGTGGCAGCGTGACCTCTGGGTAATCCTGTTTCACAGACCAGCTCCCTGCTGACGACGGCACAATGCCTGCTCCCCTCCCTCCCTTTTTTTGTAGCCCTCCTTTCCCAGTCCACTTTCCATCCACAGGACCTGTATTTAAATACGATATGTACGTTAAATCTCTGAAAGTGCTCGGCGCATTCGCGTAAACCTGCCAGGGGACTCATTATGACTTTGAGTAGTACTTGCACCCAGGTCTTGCTCCCCCCGGCCTCCTTTCTTGAGTCGATACCCTGACAAACCTGATCGAGCAAATTAGTATGCTTTGGTAGGGGCATGACCAAGACCTTTTCAACACTCAGCTGAATCAATACAAAGAAAGCAACGGATGTTGTGTTTTTATTCTCTTCTCCCCCTACCCCTGCGCTGCTTCGTATAAATTCCTCTTCATGGCATGTTGTTCAGTTCACCTCCTGGTGGTTCCTTGGCTACATGGGTTCAGACGAAAGGTCAAACTGGCCGCTCGCTGGTCCCTGTGCTTGGTGGGGCTAACCGACTAATCAGGACCCCAGTTGACAACATCTGTGTTAACATGACTAATGGACATGTTGTGGGATACTGATGGTTGCAAAACTTTAAGGGATGGAGAACTTAAAAACGTGGACAATCATTTTCTTCACCTGCGAATCGGGATGTTAACTGATTCGTAAAACAACTACACAAAAATAAAACAAACACTTTATTTAAAAATCTTGAAAATGACATTTTCAGCCAACATTTTATAGCTGAAGGGGAACGTGGTGATAGTCTGGTAGTGGGTGTGTCAGTGAGTGTGTGTGTGTCTTCTAGTGGGTAATGCTGTGTTAAAGCCAAGTATTTGATTGGCACAACCAAGAGGGCCGAGCAGGCCATCCAATAAAACCATCACGCTGTCACCTGCATGTTAATTCCTCTACCACCTCCTTCTCTCCTCCTCTTCGCCCTCTCCATTCCTTTCCTCTCCTCCTCTTTTTCCCCTTCTCTATACAGAGGCATCCCATAACCGTTCGGTAAACTTTTTTTCACAGACAAATATAACCCGGAATAAATTAAGCCAGTACTCGTTCCAAACGAACAGCTGTTTTTTCTCTTTAAATTCGGCACACTGGTGCCATTTTCTTGGTCGGATGTATCACGCCATGTTTAAGTAACATTAATTACATCAAGCATATGTAACCGACACAACCTTTTCAGCATTACCAGCCAGCTATAATTGTATATTTTTAAGTGTAGTGCATGCATAATTTTACTTGGCGAGCGGGCAAACAGTACTCTATCAATTATCACGACAGCTGTTGCTGCAGGGAATTTTTTTGTTCTTAATTAACCCTTGTTTTAAATGTGTGGAGCACTCCCTGCCATCAGCTTCAACCACACACTCACACACACACATACTCACACATACATACACACACGCACACACACACATACACACACACACACACACACACGTACACACACACGCACACAAAGACAGCAGGGAGTTAAGTTGGTTTTGCTGCAAAATGGGCCAAAAACATTAGCGTTTGAGGAGAAAAAAAAAGTTCCATACTGAAAGAGTAGCAAAGGGCGACAACATTTTTCATTTTATTTGTTTCTAAATTTCCCTGTGCGAGTATCACATTTTCATATGTGATATATTTTTTTAAATTGGTAATTAAATATTTCAACTCATAGCCCTCTGGTCAAGTGTAATACTTTGGATAAGTCGATGAAAACTCTGTTGCTTAAACAGTACAACAATTTCAAGGGAGAGTCTAAAATCAATGTGGATCCTTCTTCTCATTGTCCTCTCATTCTTGGGGTCACTGCACATTGCCTTTCTCCAATTGAATACCATGTAGAGGCATTGGTGGAAATGGCTAACAACTCAGCCCCTGACGTTGTCCTGCATTCAACTGACGATGTTCCAGGGAGGCCAATTACAAGTACTTTGAACAAACTGACATTTTTATGACCTTCGGCTCCTCCCATCTCCCTGTCCCTCCCCCGGCCTTCGGCTCCTCCCATCTCCTTGTCCCTCCCCCGGCCTTCAGCTCCTCCCATTTCCCTGTCCCTCCCCCAACCTTTGGACCCATTTGAAGAAAACAACAATATCTCATGTATAATGTTTTGGGATGCATGTGTGGATGTCTTGTGAAATACAATAAAGGTATTTTTTGTTGTTTATATATTTAAAAAATTACAATAGTAATAATGTTTCCCTGGATTGGTAAGTAATAATTGGAGACCACCTCCCATTATTTAGTATTTACTCAGCAGGGCCTGCCTGTTCTCTGTTCAGCCATATGTTAGAATGTCCTAAAGCTCATTTAATGTCTTGTGTCACCTCTCAGTGGCCCCTCAGATGACACCACATCATGTTATCCTGTCTGTTTGTGTTTAACAAAGTAGAAATGTAGTAGTGTGGCTTGCTCAACCAACTGTGTTTCTGTGACCATAACAGTCAGCATCCTGAATGGTACATCCAGAGGTTGTGGGATTCCAGGTGACATCCCTAAAGTTTTTATTTACCCCCCCAAAAATGCTTTTTGTGAAATACTAGGGTAAAGGTGCAGTGTAAATGATCCCGTGTAAATGATCCATAGTAAAGAATCCAGTGTAAAGGATCCATAGTAAAGGATCCAAGGTAATTAATCCATAGTAAAGGATCTAGAGTTAAGGATTCATGATAAAGGATCCAGGGTAAAGGATCGCGGGTAAAGGATCCAGGTTAAAGGTTCCAGGGTAAAGGATCCAGGTTAAAGGTTCCAGGCTAAAGGATCCAGGTTAAAGATTCCAGGGTAAATGATCCAGGTTAAAGGATACAGGATAAAGGATCCAGGTTAAAGGATACAGGGTAAAGAATCCAGGTTAAAGGTTCCAGGGTAAAGGATCCAGGTTAAAGGTTCCAGGGTAAAGGATCCAGCTTAAAGGTTCCAGGGTAAATGATCCAGGTTAAAGGATACAGGGTAAAGGATGCCGTGCAGCTTAGTTTCTTAAATTTCCAGTTTCCAGAAACTATACGGATAAAAAAAGTGAATTCTGGGTATAGGTAGATATGTTGTTTGAGCTTACTGAAAAAATAGGGTGGGCCTCCCAAACTGTACCCTAATCCCTATAAAGTGCACTAATTTGGACAGATCTCTATAGGCTCAGATCAAAAGAGGGGCGCTGTAGAATTGGTGTCTATTTGGGAGGCAGGCTCTGGGTTGTGGTATTTTGAAGTACACATGAGGTTTAGCCGGTGCTGTATCTCCATGGGCTTAATGTGGTCCTGAGCCCCAGCTGACAATCGCTAGCTCTCCCTTGCACTAATGCCCCAATCCCTTGTTGTGGACTTAAGCTGCTGTACCTCCAAAGGAAAACAAGAGAAAAAACACAAACAGCATGCGTTGGGTATTACTTTAATACCAGATTGACTCGACTGGGGGATAAAAAACACACACAAAAATACAGACTTATCATATATACCTCAAATCTTACATGTGCCATAATGTAGTTTTTTGTCTCAGCGTCTTCCGCTTTTCAACAAGCCTGCAGATGAAAACATACAGAGATGTTATTCTACTCATTTATTTTACCATGTTAGTTGATGCGGGGACCCAGATGAAACAACGGCCCAGTATGGCGGCCTGATGTCTGCGTTACTCCCAGAGACAGACAGGGACCCCGAGATTAGTGTGAAGGGGATGAAAAGACAACACGTTAAGCATTGCAGCATCGCATGGAGCCATTAGTCCAGTCCAGAGGGCAGTGAATGTCATTGGGTAGATCTATAGAGCCTCTACACTGCAAATGACCCGGGCACTTCGTCACAACAGATAAATGGCACCTTTCTGTCAGGGTTGACTGCCTCTCAGGGTGGGGCCAGCGACTAGAGTGGGCAGAGAACGGTAGACATGCTCCTCGGGACCAGTCGTCCCAAATGGCCCACTATTCCCCACGTAGGACATTATTTTCGACCAAAGCCATGGAAGCCCAGGCCAAAGGTACTGTGCTGCATAGGGAATAGGACGACATTGAGAACACTGACTCAATGAACTCCTGACTGAACTCTTCACTGCCTTAATCAGTAATCAATAGGGCTGCAGTCAGCCTCGCTAGCCAAGCAGAGCGGTGAGGATTGTATCTGTCAAAGCTGTGTCATAACCTGGCTGTCGCCCTGGCCAGCGTTAGTGACTCGGGTTCAAATACTATTCAATATCATTTTAAATATGGGATTTAGCCTGTCTTAATAGAACCAACCACATTGATTGATTGATTGATTGATTGAGATTAGTCCAGACTATTCTGCTTAAATCTGCACTTGGCTCGTCTCTAGTCTGGGCTCTGCTCTTCTCTGGTGTGAAATAGCTTGATCTGGTTTGGTCTGGTCAGGTCTGGTCTGGTTTGGTCTGGCCTGGTCAGGTCTGGCCTGGTCAGGTCTGGTCTGGTTCGGTCTGGCCTGATCAGGCCTGGTGAGGGTTAATAATACAGAAGCTAGTAGCTGCCATTCTGGACCACCTCCAACCCAATTCCATTCACATAGAACCCCAAAACGTCCCTTTATCTACACAGACAATTTTTTAATTTTTTTTATTTTAACTTCATTTTAACAGGAAAAACAGACTGAGACCTGGATCTCTTTTTCGGCTGTGCCCTGTGTAAACATGCTGACAAGTACAGTTTTAGGCACACAAACAAAACATTTAGAGAAAGAAAATTTCAAAAACATACAAAACAATGACATACAATTCAACAGAAACAATCACAGACAACATCATATAGACCCTCCATTACAGTTTTAAAATGGGCAAGGGACACCAGAGTATTTAACTTAAGTTTGATCTGCAGTTTGTTCCATAAATAAGGAGCAATGGAACTGAAAGCAGTCCTACCCAACTCTGTGGAGACCACTGGAGTCTCTAATGTAATCCATGTCTTTGATCTGGTTTTGAAATTTGTTAGTCTAATAGAAATTAAAGATGATATATATGGAGGTAATTTTAAAAGAAGTGCTTTATAAATAAAGAAGAGAGCATGTTGCTCTTGCCTCACAGATAGAGAGGCCCAACCCACATGTTGATATAGAATACAGTGATGATTTCTGTAACTATCACTGGTGATAAACCAGAGTGTAATTAGAATCCAGTGGTTTTAATGTGTTTACCGAAGCATGCATAGAGATAATATCACCATAATCTAAAACGGACTCCCTCGTTTCAGTATGTAAGGATGCTGTTTATTAACTAAAACTTTGGGTTCAAGGCCGAAATACTGTAGAAACTCATCATAAAGCTCAGACCCATGGGACTGAACACCTCCACCTGCAGCTGGATCCGGGATGTCCTGACGGGACACCCCAAGCTGGTGAAGGCAGGTAGCAACACATCCCCCATGCTCAACGTCTACAGGCATGGTACCTCAGGGGTATAGACTTAGTTCCTCCTTGTTTACCGTATTTAGCACCTCAGGGGTACAGGCTTAGTCCCCCCTTGTTTACCGTATTTAGCACTTCAGGGGTACAGGCTTAGTACCTCCTTGTTTACCACATTCACCACTTCAGGAGTGCAGGCTTACCACATTGACAGGTCCGTCGTTGATTTACTACGTACATAATGCACCTGATAATACAGTTTTTCACAATTGCTAAGAGACATTTCTTGAAACCTTCAACCATTTTCTCAAAACTTTAAACACAGAACCAAATCTTCGAACTACATTCAAAAACTCCTGACTCTTCTGTCAAAAATAATTTAATCTATGCTCAAAATCAAACAATGCTTTCAGATCATACACACAGCCAGTCAATATATGAACACTACAGTGCATTCATTAGACACTACATAAACAAATGCAGAACACAGCATCCAGGGCATATAGTTACAGATTGTTTTAAATTGTAAATAGTCAATGCATTTTGCAATAAAAAAGTATAATAATCACAACTTAGTTCAGTGAATATGCTGAATACTGTAAGTACTGCAAGAAATGCAGTATTGAATGTCTGTATATTGAGCAGTGGCATAAAAATACAGTAGTCCACTGTAAAAGCCCAAAGATCAAAGAAAACTCTAAACGAAAAGCACATTACAATAAACTCAAAAATGCTGTAAAATCAAAGTCAATAAGAGATTCATTCTGCCTCAGCAACACATCTTTGTGCTGGGTCTTGCCAGAGGACTCTTCCTCCTCGTCCACCACCCCTAACACGTACACTTCCTCCTCATCCACCACCTCTTACACATACTCTTCCTCCTCATCCACCACCTCTTACACATACTCTTCCTCCTCATCCACCACCTCTTACATGTACTCTTCCTCCTTGTCCACCACCTCTGACACATACTCTTCTCTTTGGTACTCTTTGGTTTAGAGAATGGGGTTTAGTGTTTTAGGAATTCAGAAAAACTGTAATATGGACTTTCCATTTCAGTACTTCACCCTACTGCCCACTAGGTGCATTTATGTCTTTATAAATCAAGTTCCACATCCAGTATAACAATACAAAACCAACCATATCTCACCCCCAGTAGACTGATATTCCTGTGGGACTATGACAGACACTCTGTGCAGTGGGAGTCTAACTGAGAAGACTGGTGTTCTCTCTGTCTTCTGCCTTTGTTCCTCTCAGGTCCATGAATAAGACTGAATGGACCAGGCCGGTTGATGACAGACCCTGGGACAGCCTCTGGGGTTTATTGTTTGTCCATGGCAGAGGTCAAGCACCTATTGTGTACAACAAAACGCTGGCATTTAGGATGCCTATCTGATGGATAAAGAGAGAGAGAGAGAGAAAGAGAGAGCAGGAATGTGGTTTTGAACATTACATACATGTAGTCTAAAATGTGATCTAAAATATGGATGGTAATCTCCTGTGGACAGAAGAATCAGGTTAAGATGAATAGTAATCAGAAGAATCTGCATAAGATGAATAGGAAACAGAAGAATCTGCATAAGATGAATAGAAATCCGAAGAATCTGAATAGGATGAATAGGAATCAAAATTATCTGAACTGGATGAATAGAAATCAGAAAAATCTGAATTAGATTAATAGGAATCAGTAGAATCTGAATAAGATGTATGAGATAACAAGCAGTGTTGTTTCTGGTTTTGGGGTTTTCATCAGCGGGAATTTAAATCAGGATTGGGCTAAGGTGTTGCTTACAGTTTTTCACAATTGCTAAGACACATTTCTTGAAACCTTCACCCATTTTTTTTAAACTTTAAACACAGAACCAAATGTTCAAACAACATTCACAAAACCCCTGATTCTTCTGTCAAAATCAAACACTCGCTTCAAAATTATTTAATCTGTTCTCAAAATCAAGCAATGCTTTCAGATCATACAAAAAGCCAGTCAATATATAAACACTACAGTGCATTCATTAGACATTACATAAAAAAATGGAGAACACAGCATCCAGGGCATGATTTAAATTGTAAATAGTAAACTCATTTTGCACTAAAAAAGTATAATAATCACAAATTATTTCAGTGAATATATTGAATTCTGTAAGTACTGCAAGTAATACAGTATTGAATGTCTGTATATTCAGCAGTGGCATAAAAATACAGTGGTTCACTGCAAAAGTAGAATACAGTGACCAAAGAAAACTCAAAATGAAAAGCACATTACAATAAACTCAAAAATGTTGTGCAACTGCAAAATCAAAGTCAATGAGAGATTCATTCTGCCTCAGCATCACGTCTATGTGCTGGGTCCTGCCAGAGGACTTTTCCTCCTCATCTACCTCCTCTGACACGTACTCTTCCTCCTCTGCCTCAGACCTGTGCCACCTGTGTACACTGAACTGAGTTATATTCTGAACAGTTGGTTTGATCACATCATTAGAAAGAAGTGTGAAGTGTTTTGAGTCACTGTATGTAAACGATGACATCTGTGTTGTAGCTGTGTTTAACTTTTGCCACCCATGTTTACCATTTTGCAACACAAGTGCATTACAGTGCAAAATGTGATTTAGTGAGTGAGAATGAGTTTAGAGTTTTAACAGAATGAATGCAATTTACAAATGGTGTCTAACTACCTGAATTTGTTTTAGGTTTTGCCAAAATAGTGACTGATTCGAAAAATGAGATTAGGCCAGTGTTTCCCAATCCTGGTCCAAATTCTCATTGGCCTAAACCAGTGTTTCCCAATCCTGGTCCTGGAGACCCAAACGTTTCCACGTTTTTGTTATAGCACAAGCACTCACACACCTGATTAGAATTAAAGACTTGATGATAGGTTGATCATGTCAATCAAGTGTGTAAGGGCTAAGGCAACATTTAAAACAGGTGTGTGAGTGCTTGGGCAAAAACAAAAATGTGCAAACGTTTGGGTCTCCAGGACCAGGAGTTATAAGAACATTAAATATTAACAAAATTGTGTAATCTACTACTAGTCACCCCCTGAAAACTCATCCTGAATACAGTGCCAGAACTCCCCCTGAAAACTCATCCCGAATACAGTGCCAGAACTCCCCCTGAAAACTCATCCCGAATATAGTGCCATAACTCCCTCTCAATACTCATCCCGAATATAGTGCCATAACTCTCAATGACAACTTATCGCTGAACAACGCCGTGGTGATTTCATCCTTCAGACTGTTTCTCAGAGTCACAGACTCTATTCTCAGGCGTGGCACAGCAACCAACCCGTCCAGGTGGTCTGGATGGCAGCCTGTCTGTCTGCATTATCTTCCCTCTACTGCGGCACCAGCACCGTCACAGAGGTATGGCACAGGCAGCGCAACCCTGCCCTCGGTTTCAGCTGCCCTGTTTAAACGTGTTTCTGTGCCATTCTGTGTGGAGTTTTTTGTAACCATGTTCTTGGACTTGTTATAGTTAAAACGCAATAATTTTGTTTCAACTAAACCTCGTTGTCAATTACCCAATTACCCTGTTGCGAGGACATCACAATGTTGTCCATTCTCAGTATGTGAACTGAATGTTTTACTCTTCCCTCTTTACTTCTTCTTACTAAAAGTGAGAGAAGATAATGAAGGAGAGAAGAGATGTGATGGGAGGAGAAGAGAAGGGACGAGAGAAGAGAAGAGGAGAGAATAGGAGATACGAGTGGATAAGAGGAGCAGAGAAGAGAGAGAAGAGGAGAGAGAGGAGGAGAGGAGAAGAGAGGAGAGAAGAAAAGGAGAGAAATGAGGGGAGAAAAGGAGAGAAGAGAAGAGAGGAGAAGGGGAGAGAAGGGGAGAGAAGGGGAGAGAAGAGATGAGAAGATCATGAGAGAAGAGAGGAGAGAAGAGTAGAAGAGCAGAGGAGAAGAGGACAGAAGAGAGGAGAGGGGACAAAGGCTGCAAACAGCTGATGTGGTTGATTTGGTGTCTGTGAGCATTCCAGTTCAACCATCTACCCAACAGAAGAGGGCTGTCAATATTGACTTTTAAAAATCTTAAAGTCCCCACATCCTTTCCTCTCTTTCATGTTCTGCTTGATCTGATGTGTTTGGCATCAGCCGCTCATCGATAGCGGCGGATGATATCATACAGATCGATATTGATTAATCCAGGTCTCATCAATTTGGGTATTACCTGTGTGTCTAATGATCGTATCTCAAAACAGACCCTGCTCATTGAATGAATCAGAGCAAATCAAATCCTTCCATTGCCACTGGCAAGACTGAATGATCAAAACCAAGAACAAATGACCGGACATCCTGACTAACTAACCCCGTTTCCCTGGCATCCCCTTTCCCGTCCTAACTCAGCCTCTGACAAGCATCTCGTCCCACTCTGGTTCCCAATCTGGTTCCCTGTCTGGTTCCCACTGTGGTTCCCACTCTGGTTCCCAGTCTGGTTCCCAGTCTGGTTCCCACTCTGGTTCAGATGGATTTATTTGCTGCATATTTTTGAAAAACACCAAGAAAAGTGTCCAGTGGTGTCCTCGGGCCGGCTTGGCGTCGGCGTGGTGAGGCGGCTTTCAGGCACCTGGCCCGACGGCCCTGACGGACGGGCGGCTGGCAGCACAAAGCCATCTGGGGGTAATTACCGCGAGGTATTCTCTGAAGGACCAGATGGGATGAAGGGGTGGGGGTTTCGCAGGAGGGGGGGCAGTAAGGTCCTGGCCCTCCCTGTAGATTGAACACCCCCTCCACTGTCCTCCCTCTCGCTGTACTCCCCCCTCCCTGTGCCACTCCCTAACCCCACAAACACACTGCCGTGCCCCACCCCCGCCCGGGGACACCCCCTCTAACCGCACCCCCCCAGCCCTCATTGAGATCCTCCCCGTCATTTACAACATCACTCCATTCAATGATGCACTTCATCTCTCCACCAGTCAGGCCTTTCAGCCGCTCCACTGTCGGACTTCTCCTTTATGCTAATTTAACACCCCTTAAAAGAGACAGAGAGCGAGAGAAAGGAAGAGAGAGAGACGGAGAAAGAAATAGAGAGGAAGACAGAGAGAGAGTAAGATGGTGGGAGGGGGGTGAGGTACAAGTGCCCCAAGGGATTCAAAGACATTATTCACCCTCAAATTGTTCCCTCTGCAGAGAGTACAGTAACAGTTTTACCCCCCTCCTTTATCCCTTGGGTCCCTTCCCAACCTCGATGCCGTTGAAAAAAAAGCTATTATGTTATTTTGAGAGGATAGAGAGCGAGTGAGAGAGAAAAAGAGAGAAAGAGAGAGAGAGAGAGGAGAACGTGGGAGAGGGGATAGTAAGAGAGAGAAAAGAGAAAGTGTTTATGAAAGGGAAAAAGAGAAATGGAGAGACAGCGAGAGATTGACAGAGAGGGGGGATGGAGGGAGTGGGACTGAGATAGGGGGGAGGGAGAGAGGGGGAAAGAAATGAGGGGTGAAGGGCGGGCGACAG
>JACXGI010006101.1:27417-43705 GCA_016801175.1 Esox masquinongy | reverse complement strand
TGTGAGTAGTTATGATGTGGATAATAGTGTATTGTGAGTAGTTATGATGTTTATAATAGTGTTCTGTGAGTAGTTATGATGTTGATAATAGTGTATTGTGAGTAGTTATGATGTTGATAATAGTGTATTGTGAGTAGTTATGGTGTTGATAATAGTGTATTTTGAGTAGTTATGATGTTGATAATAGTGTATTGTGAGAAGTTATAATGTTCTTGATAGTGTATTGTGAGTAATTATGATGTTGATATTAGAGCACTGTGAGTAATTCTGAAAACTACAATGGATGTCATAAACTCCCAGTTTGTGACTACAACTATGTTAAACGAGCAATGTTTGCAATGTCTACTTAATGTGGAAGTAGGGTGAATTGTAGAAATAGCAGACTGCATTGAAACAAACTTCCCCTCTTAGTGTTTTACTTTCACTTTTGGTTCAAATAGCTTTTAAAAAGGTTATATATATTTTAAAGACATTTCAGGCATTTGGATGGCACAATGATTCCCTACACTGTAGTAAACCATGCAACACTATTATTCCCCTATTGCTGCCGATATATTATGGGCATTTTCTGAAAAAATATAACATTTGCTCCTTTAACTCTGAGAACACATGTTTTGTTACAATCACTAGTAAAGACTAGAGCTACCTAATCTTGAAAAGACTGATGGGAACAGACAGCAGTCATGGTGAGTGTAGAGCTGGCTAGATATATGCAGCAGTGCTGCTGTCACTTAGAAAGGCATGGGAGCAGAGGTCAGAGGTGAACCCAGCATGTGGACTCAGCCCATAGGTCTGAGGGCAAGCTATAGTTTACCATGGGTGACCTCACAGGTAATATATGCAGGAATTTTTCTTGCCCCCTCTGTTTGTGGACATGAGTTAACTCTTATCGCCACATTCATCAGGCCATTCAGAGGTGATTTGAGCAAGCAGCAGTGACACACATGTTAAATTTTCAGTCTGGCTTTCTGGTATGTCTTTCCTCCTGTTGTAGAGACTAATCAGTTATCACATTTGAAACCATAACAAAAAATATCACCATTTGGGTTATTATCGCTTGCTTTGCAATATGTGTGCAATTTTGATTTCTATAAAATGTTAATTAATTTATGAATACTGGAAAACAATATTTTCAGTATACTGTATTATTAGTTAACAGATACATTAGATTTTGCAGAAGTCCTGTGGGACATGTTTGAACCCATGTGCACTGGAGGCATGGGCATAGACCCACCAAGGCCACAATATACTGTGTTGTTAAAATATTTACATCTAAAATATCTATTATTGCACATTTTTCACACTGAATTGTGTCAAATCTTCATAAAAATTTCATTTTTTGAAGGAAAAAAAGTTATCTAACACCAACTGACATTGTGTAAAACAGTGATTACTCCCCACTCAGTCAACCCATTAATCAAATTCAAGTTGATCATTGGATTCAATTAAAGCAGACACACCCAGACGTGATTATTGCCAGCCTTGCCTAATGTAAACATGACTTATATAAAACCTCACCATCAATGTGAAGCAGGCTACAAGGTCTCAACAAGCAGCACACAATGTCGCAATCAAAAGAAATTCCGGAGGAGATGAGAAAGTTGTTGAGATATGGCAGTGTGGAAAGGGGTACAAAGCCATTTCGAAAGCTCTGGGACTCCAGCAAACCATAGCGAGATCCATTTTCTCCAAACGGAGAAAACTTGGAACAGTGGTGAATCTTCCCAGGAGTGGCCGGCCTACCAAAATTCCTGCAAGAGTGCAGTGACAATTCAACCAGTAAGTCACAAAAACACCCAGAACATCTAAGGAACTGGCCTCTCAAGGCCTCTCAAGCCTCAGCTAAGGTCACGTTCATGATTCGGGAATAAGGTGCTGCAGAATTTCATTATTCTTCCATGAATAATGAAATTCATGGAGGAATTGCTAGGCACAAACCACTGCTAACTAAAAGAAAGATTGGCGTTCGTTTCAAATTTGCAAAAAGTCCACCTCAGAATGACTCAAAAGAAACAAAATTAAGGTTTTGTTGTGGCCTAGTCAAAAGTCCTTTCTTGAACCCCATCGAGATGCTATGGCAGGGCCATAATCAAAAAGTTCATGCTCAAAAATCCTGTAATGTCACTGAATTAGAGCAATTTTGAAAAGCAGAGTGGGCCAAGACCCCTGCACAGTGATGTGAAAGACTGATCTACAATTATAGGAAGCATTTGGTTGTTGTTGCTAAAGTTGGCGCAAGCAGTTATTAAGTTCAGAGGGGCAATCTCTTTTTCACACAGGGCCAGGAGTAGGCTGTTTTCCTTAAATAAATGCAATTCTCATTTCAACACTGAATTTTATGTTTACTCGGGTTCTCTTTGTCTTATATTACATTCTGTATGAAGATCTGACACCATTTAGTGTAACAAATATAGAACAATAATGAAAATCAGGAAAGGGGAACTACTCTTTCACGGCACTGTATGTTTATGCAGAGAAATTGGCATAGTAGTAAATTAAAACTGTTATCATTGCATATCACTATTAGATTGACACAATTGAAAAATGACAAACTGACTGTAAATATAAGCAATTCCACAGTCTAGCCTTGGCAGGTAGGACTTTAACTGTCAATGACTGTCAGAAAAATCCTTTGATGCTTTTTCCTCCCTTTGCTAAATATATCTGCCCTCTCCATGTCTCGCAGCACAGAGGAATGTTAGACAAGGTGTACTGACTGTCCTGGCCTTGGTACCTTTGGCACTGTAAAAATAATTGCTTCAATATTGAATCCTACTGACAAGCTTTACCTTAAAGAAAAGACAAATGTTGGAGCGAAGAGTTATGAAAAATTTTACAATAATGCAGCACTTAAATCCCCCCCCACGTTAATGCCTCTGGTTAATCAGCGCTGCCATACTGATTGGTAATTGCTATATTGCCTTTATATTGCGTTAGTACAGTAGTACAGTTGCGTTAGTATGTGACTTAACATGTGAAGAAGCATTGCTGTTACAAGGTATGGTGTTGTATAATTAGAGGGAGCAGGGGCAGCAGATTTGAGGCTTGTCAGTCCCTCGCTGCCCAGCTGGGCTCATGAGAACCACATGAGAATGAGAAACTGCATGCTACAAACACAAACACATTCTGTAACACTGTGGCATTGACCTTCCCAAACCGTACTAGATCAATTAGATAAGCTTTAGCCTTGACTATTAATCTAATCCACTGTTGAAATCAGGAATTACTAAAACTCACACCATGGCTTATGCCTCACATGTGTGCATGTGTAACCATTTCGCTCTGAACACCCCACGCGGGGCTCGAATCAATGGACTTCTGAACACAGAGACAACTGTCACCCATGCAGTATCATTACTATCACCCCACAAAAGCCATGGCCCATGCTGAGTGAGGGAAACAATTACTTCGAGGTCTCAGCACAAGTGACATAATTGATTGAAATGCAATCTGTGCCGATTACACCACCAGTCTATTTGTGAGAAAGAAAGCATGGGCTTGGTAGTCTAACTTATTAAAGGAAATAAAGCCTTCACACTCATATTCTCACATACCTTTATTAAAAACAAAGTGTTCTCAGGTGTTTTTCTGGAAGTGTACCACACCTATGAATACACTGATCAGCCATAACATTATGACCACTGACAGGTGAAGAGAATAACACTGATAATCTCTTTATCATGGCACCTGTCAATTGGTGGGATTATAGTAGGCAGCAAATGAACATTCTGTCCTCAAATTTGATGTGTTAGAAGCAGGAAAAATGGGCAAGCATAAGGATCTGAGTGAATTTGACAAGGGCCAAATTGTGATGGCTAGACGACTGGGTGAGAGCATCTCCAAAACTGCAGCCCTTGTGGGGTGTTCCCAGTCTGCAGTGGTCAGTACTTATCAAAACTGGTCCAAGGAAGGAAAAGCAGTGAACCGGGGACAGGGTCATGGATGGCCAAGGCTCATTGATGCACGTGGGGAGCGAAGGCTAGCCCGTGTGGTCCGATCCAACAGATGAGCTATTATAGCTCAAATAGCTGAAAAAGTTAATGCTAGTACTGATAGAAAGGTGTCAGAACACACAGTGCATCGCAGTTTGTTGCGTATGGGGCTGCGTAGCCACAGACCAGTCAGGGTGCCCATGTTGACCTCTGTCCACTGCTGAAAGCACCTACAATGGGCACGTGCGCATCAGAACTGGGCCACGGAGCAATGGAAGAAGGTGGCCTGGTCTGATGAATCATGTTTTCTTTTACATCACGTGGATGGCTGGGTGTTCTCCTGGGTATAGCAAGACTATAATGAAAATGACTCCAATCACTCTATGGCTGGTTTGTTCACTCTATGGCTGGTTTGTTTCTTTAGAAAACAATGACAGCTGAATGACTACACTATGTAAATCGAGAGCAATATCTTTGTCGGTGCAGTTTGTCCATCGCAAGCCAGCAAAGTTCTAATCTATCCTGAACACATCCTAATGCTTAATTTATATGGTGCATGGTGAGGATCAAACCCCAGTTGCTTACGTGACAGTGTGCATCTCTAACCACTACGCGATTTACCAATGGGTAGTCAGTCAGTCAGTAAGTCAGTAAGTCAGTCAGTCAGTCACTCACTCACTCTCTCACTCACTCACTGACATTCGCTCTTCTTAGTTGGCTCTGCAAAAATGCTGAAGCATGGAAAGTTCCTTGGAGCACAATAGGCTCCATCATTGAGAAATGAATGTAGTTTGGAACCGCCTACTGGCTCCTATAGTTGGCCATCAGGCTCAACAGGGAGGACTAAGAAAGAAATGGCCAATCTAACAAACCTTCATAGTTTCTCTGCAAAGATAGGAGAACCTGCCAGAAAGACAACCCTGCAGCACTTTGTCAATCAGGCCTTTATATGATAGAATGGATGCCACTCCTGAGTAAAAGGTATATAACATGCTGCCTGAGGGACACTGAGAACAAGAGGAAAAATTTTCTCTGTCCTGATAAAATGAAAATCGAACTATTAGGTCTGAATGCCAAGTGCTATATCTGGCAAAAAACAAAGTATCTAGATCTGAGTCATGGGACCATACTCTACACAGCCTGGAGGCTGAGCAGGTAAGCTTTTGAAGGTGAGATGTAGAGTTGTAAAAATGTAATAGCTGGTAATGATGAAGTTCATGTCTAGTCAAGTCCAAAGAGTTCTCATGGTGTTCGTTGACCCATCTGTTGCTATACCAGACATCCCTCACTTGTTACTGACCACAATGTGGAGCCTGTGTAACCCCACTTCTGTGGTTAAATGGATTGCAGGTTGTGTTGTGATGTTTAGAGTACAAAGGTGATTTGTAATGGTAAAGACAATGTTTTATTAGGGAAAGGAGCTTTTATATCTTTCCTGGCTAGCTTTTGTTGCGCATTTCTCACATTCCAAAGAATTGGATTATATGGCCAATTTACATTATTTTTCGTTTTCCCCTTGTAGAATATGAGGATTAAATCTCTTACGGAATGTTGCTAGCAGCAGTCAGTGTCCCATGACCTTAATGCACATGGCTGCAATTGAGGATGACATGACGATACAGTACATTCAGCGCTTAGAGAATTAAATAATCTCCGGAGTTCCTAACCAAAGTTCTCACACTTTCCCTCCTATTCTGCCCACATGCCCTTCCTGCACTCACTGCTCAGACAACTCCCCTAAATGCCTCAACGGACTTCCTCCCATCCTCGCTCTCTCTTTTCACTCAATCACTCTCTCCCCCTCTCTCTAGTCCTGTACATTCCTGACTGTAGCTAACCAGCAGGGTCTCATTGTGATAAGGGACCTAATCCCTCTGAAATCTGCCCAGAAGGAAACATTTGGGCAGTCGGGATGGGACGAGAGGGGATGCAGACTTTCATGTTTATGTTATAACTCAGACTGGTATGTTGTTTTATCCCATCTTTCTATAGAAACTGCTAGTTCCTGTTTTTGCTGTCTTCCTCTGACTCCATGGAAGAGGTATCCCGTTTTGGGCCAATCAATAGAGAGCATCAGTTGCCCAAACAGAACTACCATCTTTAGTGAGAGGGGTACAACCCCCCTGTCTATCTGCACTGCCCCCTAATCTCTGCTAATTGTGGGTTAAGTCTCAGCTGGGAATGGGCTCAGAGCCTTGCTCATTAGACTCTTTACAACACCCTTAATGAACGGTTGCTCCTGGTCATGTTGAGGGTGAAAACATCAAGTGCATGGGATTTTAAGTCGACAAGTGTTTACAAAATACAATTAGAGAATCATCTAGACGTTAATCTTCCAGTCTACCTCTCCTTATCTCACATTAACCACAGTTTTTTCAAGTGTCTGATTTTATCTCTATTTGTTCTTATCTTCACGTTTTCCTCCACTCCTCTCAAAGAGCCATGCCTCACTGATTCCTTAAGGCATATCTGAACACTTGAAGTATACAGTATCTAACTAGTCTTTATGTGGTATCAGTCTTGTCCCTGAAGGAAATTTACTCAATTCAGCTTCTGGTTTGATCTGAGCTCACAGCCCTGAGCCCATGTTTTGCTGATGGGTGCTGAGGTGTGAAGTAAATCAGATTAAATAGAATTTAAGAGGGTCACTCACATTATCAGGGTTTATTTTGAAGACATGGTGTCGCCAAAGTTGCTGTGGATAATTGTCATAATTACCATGTGAAATTCAGAGATTTAACTTTCTGCTGACATTCCGTTCTATACCTACACAATAACAATTGATGGAGCAGCATCACGTGCCATTCCATTCTACAACTATTCTAACATTTCCATTGGTAAAGCAGTGTCACACGTCAATGTGCAAACCCAAGACAGACAAGCCAATTCAGTACTCAGAAAGGGAATTTATTAGCTCAGTGGTTCAGAGGTAACTTGAGGAATTTTCATGTCTGAAAATAATGTTCTCACTAGAATAAATACAAAAAAAAATAGATCAGACATTGTGGTGCTGGCTAGTTCAATGTTTGCTGTGTTGTTTCACTGTGTTCTCATAACTAACACACACTCTGGCCTATGTCCTGCTCCTGCGTCTTAACTGCAGCCAGGTGTGAAGTGTGCCGCTGTGTGTTAAGTAGCTGTGGAGAGCTGCTACGCGCATAGCAATGATTAAAAGAAAATGGTGGAATTCTATTTAGGCACCAACTGTGAATCTCACGGGGGGTCTAATTTGCCCCCTACACCCTTGATCATTTTCGCTCTCTCAGCTTTGGGACACTTGTGCAAATGGCAGAGGAGTCGAGGGTAGAGTGGAGGAAGGAGGGTTTATTTGGGATTTACCACCAGTTTCAACATGGATAATGGCCACTAACATAATGACATAATACATAATAAGGTGAAATTGGGGAAGGAGGGTGCTTTTACTTGAAAGGAAAACAATGTGTGTGGAAAGCTTGTTCACCAGAATATACACCTGGGACATTGATTGGAGGAATTAGCAATCACTGCTTCACCATTAAAAGTGAATTCTTAATCTGACAACATCAGTGAACAAGAGGACTTAATAATAATAATATCAGATACAATACTACATAATATTGAAACAATTATAGATACACCACATTGATACACCACCTTGAACATTTTCTTCCTGATAATAGAACATGGAGATTGCCATTAAACGCAACTGCCAATGTAATGTAGTCAACTGGGTGGAAGTTCCTTTTTTTTCATCCAATTGCTCATCGACTGATTCCTCCTGATGATCCGCTTGGTCATGCATTCGAAGTTCCAGGTCAAAAGGAGCGATCAGCCAATGGGTCAAACTGATATGTCCTATTTTAACATGGAGATGGACTCACTGTTGGAACCCATTACAATGGTACAGATACACAGTTGAACACCTCAAACCGAGTCAGAAGGCTGGCCACACATTCTACGATGATTCACATACTTACATTATGTGAATTGTCTGCATAATGTTTTCATCCTGAAGTCTGTAACTGGTGTTCTTATATGGCGGCCTGTCTAGACACTGTGGCCAAGCAACAGACGAAAGGTTGCTCACGTTCCAAGTCGCATCATGGAACCGCACTAGCCACACAAGATCCGACCAAAATATTGGGCATGTCAGACAAAGAATGTAGACCAGTAGAGCGCAAAGCCCTTGATCACACATCTTTTAACCACTTACATTATGCGACTTATAACATGTTGGGGAAAGCCTACGAAATTTGTAACAAAATAACTCAACTTGTGGTGATATTGTAATTCACACTTGTTTAGCCACCAGATGGGGCCAAAACTGTACCTTCTCTGGTCTTACTTCACTTCGGTTCTTACAATAAAAACATTTTGTACACTCCGTGAAATAAATGTGTATGTTGTGAAGAAACCCTTGCAGTTTCTGTGTTTTTCCCTTTGTAGGGCAATAGATTCAGGGCATTATGCATTACGAATGGTACAAACTCACAAGCAGTCAACTTGAAAACCATAACAGTAATTTCAGGATTCCTTGTTCCGTCTCCTCATTGGCTCAGAGCTCTTGGCAGAACCCTTCCCAAGTCAGAGGCCAAACAGTCAGGCCTAAACAGGTTTTCTCCAGACACAGCACACGCACAAGAGCAAAGGGCATTCCCCCCAGGTCCTTAGGGCACATTTCTTCTCAATTTACATCATGTTGATCCTACAACACATGCTAGTGAATGAGGTATTCTTCTGTGGGTGTACAGACAGACTACATACTAGATGTATCCTAGCCCTGGGAATGAGAGGAAAGGGTTGTTGGATATTTCGATAGGGAACAGACACTGAGTGAGGTATATACAGAGGTTTTGGGCAGCTTGTGGGATACACCTGGTGACTGTCAAGGCTTAGCCACGTTCCTTCAGAAATCCACCATTGTGTTACCACAGTGCAGTCAGGCCACCCTTCCCCAGGCTTCAGTGCCCTGGAAGAATCTCAGCATTGTCTGAGGTAAAGCACAGCGCTTGGTGCTCTGGAGGTCCTGGAGGTCTTTCCCTCTGGTTCCCAGGGGCTCAGCCCAGTGATTGTCAGCCTACGGCTGCTTAGTCCAGCCCTTTTACAGGGTAGAAGCAAGAGGACCCCTCTCTGACTGGGACCCTGGTGGGAGCAAGAAGGGGTGAGGGGCTTTGGCTCTAACACAAACACACGTGCAAATAAATTACGGTGCATTGAAATGGATAATCAAAACATAGATTTCAGGGCCCCTGGGTGGTGCAGCAGTAAAGTCACTGCCTGGCACTTCGCTGATACACTGTGAGACCAGGGTACAAATCCTGTAATTGGCCACAATGACCAACACCATCCGAGTGACGGGGGTCTCATCATGCTCCAGTGACTCACTGTGGCGGCTTGGACACCTGTGAGCTCAGAGCACAGGGCCTGAGCGTGCGTTACAGTACTTCCGGCACATAAGTAATCTGGAATAGACTTCCTGGTTGAGCATGCAGTGTGATAACCAAAACAGCATTGGATGTGCTTCAGAAGACATATCTCAACATATACTGTGTAAATATACACCTTGAGTGTATATATGTGACTTATTAGGGATGTAGCCTTCAGATATATTTTATTGGCCAATTGTGAAAGTACATAAAATTCCTGTTTACATCATGCAAATGTAAATATGTTCATTTATTTAGTATTTTGAACAGTCTTCTCAGATATTACAATTCCTTATTACATGCTAGAATTATTATACAGCTCCGGAAAAAATTAAGAGACCACTGCACCTTTTTCTTTCCTTTCCAAAACAGTTGAAAAGGAAAATTTTGAGTGAGGAACAGAAGCATTCAATTTGCAGTGGTCGCATTTTAACCCTTCTGTTCCTCACTCAAAACCTTCCTTTTCGACTTTTTTGGAACGGAAAGAAAAAGGTGCAGTGGTTTCTTAATTTTTTCCAGAGCTGTATATTAGAATATTATAATCATTTTACCAGTAATGCATAATAAAAAACAAGACTTTTTTTCATCTCAACAATATCTGGAAGCCAGGACTCTACTGAACTACACTTCCAGTTATAGATCTGCAGTACCAGTAGCCTTTCATTTTACACTCACTGCCTTTGTGCCCGACTCCAGCTCTCATAGAAACATGTCCCACAACCAGCCACAGTCCTATTTTAGCCCTTTTCAGTGCAGCCAGATAATTAAATGCATGGTGACACCTGTGTGTGTCTAACAGTTAGACATGTCCAGTCTGGTCCTGTCCTACCAGTGGTGGTGGAGTGTGATCATTCTAGAATGCATCCGTGTATTCTTCACTTGACCGACCGACAAAGGCTGAGTGCAGGACTCCAGTAGACACTGTAAGCTGATATAATCCTGAGATGTTGTTCATAAATGTTCAGTCAGTTCCTTCACTGAGGCGGATGGCACATTCACCACCAATCCATTGGATAATGCCAACCACTTTTTTGTCAACAGTATTTACAAAAGTGGGTAGGCCAACAACAACTGCTGAGCTGTCATATTCATTCACTAATGACCAATTAAGAGACAAACACTGCAGTTTAGAATTCTGCACATGTTCATGTAGACGAGTTGAAATCCATATTGCTATCCATAAACAAGGACAAACCACCTGGTATTGACGTTGTGGATGGTAAATTACTTGAATTGGTAGCAGTCCATATTGCCAAGCCTATTTGCCAGATCTATAATATAAGCTTAGAATGAATGCACAAAGACCTGGAGGGAAGCCAAAGTCATTCAGCTACCCAAGAACAGCAACGCAGCTTTTAATGGTTCAGACATCAAACCAGTCAGTAAGTGCTTTGGTCAGATGATATTAAAATAGAGCTCTTTGGCAGTGTACACTAGTAGCTGTTTTGGCATTGTAATGAGAATGCATGAGCGAAAAAAAACATGATGTCATGGGGCTATTTGACTCCCACAGGTCATGGGGCACAACAACATTATCAGTTTTATCCAGTGCTGTGATATATTGGACAAAAATCTGGTTGTTTCTGCCAGAACACTAAAATGTGTCCGCAAGTGGCTCTTACTGCAAGTCAATGACCACAAGCACAATGTCAAAATCCAGAAAGAAATTGTTAATTTACCATAAAATCAAGATATTGCAATGGCCATCTCAGTCTTCGGAGACTGAATCTCATTGAAAGTCTGTAGTTTGAATTAAAGGTCAGTTCCTATATGTTTCTGGGTATGTCTAAATTAATTTGGTGAATAAAGGCGATTCCAAATGATTGCAGGTGGGATGGCCAGGGAACGGAGCAGGAGTTGGTAGAGTTTCAGATCTGTCAGTCAATCACTGTGGGTGGTGGTAATTAAATAGTCTAAAAAACACTTAAATTGTTATTTATTATGGCAAAAACCTAAGAAAATGTTTTGTGTTCTGTTAAGTAAACATGGATTCTCCCTGTTAAGAAATAGGACATAATTGCAGGAGAACAGTATTCAAAATTCACTCCCACTTTTATATTAAGATAGACAACCATAATGCAGCGTTCTTCCTCCAGGCTTCTGGCCTAACTCTCTGGGAAATATCTCAGGAACACAGCACCCATAACCCAACATCCAAAACCCAACTTATTGACACAGTTGCAAACCTGTAGTTGGATCTACCAAAGCACCCAACATAATTTTTTGTTTGTTTATCCAAGAAGGCCACTTTAAAGTAATTGGCTCAAGTAATAGACAAGACACAATTACTAGCTGCCCTGGTTATTGATTGATATGCTCAGAAATGAGACCATTCTAATCTTCCCTCCATCTAGCAGCAGTAGTCAGAAGTGCTGTATCTTTCTCTTACCTGTTATGCTGTTTAGTTATTTGTCTCTGCCGTTTCTTGTCAACAGATGCCTTAGGGGGAAAAAAAATGAAAACTAAAGGCAGCTGCAAGGGACAACTAGAACTGCCTATCTACTGATGGCTGGTTGTGCTGAGTTGCCTGTAAACTGACAGTTTGTAAACTGCTTTGGTGGTGGAAAATGCAATGGATCAGAGGCTTGGAGCAACACATCCGAATGGCAACTTTACCCATGCATACAATTAGAGATGGAAGCTTTCTGGCAGGCATGGCCAGTATGATCATATGCTAGACATGTAAGAAATCGAGGCCATGTGGTTAACCTTAGTGAAAGACATATTTAGTTCAATCACAGCTTTGAATAAGGAGTGTGGTCTACTTTGAAGGGACGTTCTGTTGTGGCAGCTGTGTTGTAATTTTGTTCAATTAAATTAAATGTATGAGTGAACTGTAAGGTATGGAGCCAATGACAGCATTCTAGGTGTTTATGGTCCTGAGACAGATATGCAGATATTCAGTAGCTGTATGGTATCACAGCATAGAATATGTATGCCAAGTCAGGTCACAATTCCCGCGGGGGAATGGAAAATCACCGCCACAGTAGCATTAGATTTTTTAACTTGTTTACCTTATAAATGATCACATTACGTTTTACACTTCATTGTTAGGAAACATTTATGACTATGTCATCCAATGTTGTCTAATTTAAAGTGTATAATCAATTTAAACAAAGCTTCAACAATTTAATTTCTGCTCCCCTATATAAATAGACAGATATGCACTTTTCGAGGGTCAGTTTGGAAGGGTCCATATTCGCATAGGGTGAATTGATTTTATTAACCACTTTGAAGCTATAAACATTGGAACAATGTTACTTATGAAATTGTAATTTCATGCATTGTGTTTCTCCTTATCACTGAAGAAGACTATAAAAAATAAAGATATGGCTTTAGTAGCAAAACCGAATGTTACTTCAGCCATAAGGGCACATTTTGGCTTTGTGCAGTACGAGAATGGAGAACATTGTAACGCCACTTAGATCCTCTCTGTAACCATAAAAAGTCAATATGTTGGTTTTTGTCGCACGGAACGTCAATCAGGGTCAGCATGCCTTATCAGTAGGCCCTAGGCCCAATTTTGGCTAGTTGATTTGACCATTTATTTAGCCTTTCATTACTTATATAGGCCTGTTTAACTTAACAACATTTTGCCTTGTCATTAAGTGTCATTTGTTCTCTCAATAAATAGAAGCAATAAATACTGTATATTTACATTATTTGTGAAACATCGGTGACATCTCATGTGAATAATTATAATGACGTAAAATATTGTGTCCTATCTCTTTCAGAGATGGTGAGTCCAGACTGCATACAAATACATGGTGCATGCAAATGCTTGGCAATGCTAGTTCAGTGCATTTTTTGATCATTATTGATGGTGATCTTAAGTTAGGGAGCTCTAACGTGACGAGTGTCGGCTGTTGGTAGACTGCTTTCACATGAGATTAATGTAATTATTTTCTAAAGGAGGATGTCCGCCATTCCGACAAGCTTCATTTTCGAGTCACGCGGCCAGAACCACTGTTAGGCTTGGATCTTTGACTGGTCTTCGTCAGCTTCGTCAACTTCGTCAGGGGGCAGCTCCGTCAGTTTGGTCAAGTAGTTAGGCAGCTACGCCAGTTTTATCAGGTAGGCATCTTCAGCAAATGATATGGTAAGTCCGGCAGGTATTAAGTCAGCTCTTGTAGGTGCCTCGGCTGGTCCAACAAATTTTAGCTATGCATCATTGCCTGGTGTGCTAGTTAACGTCTCATTAACGTCTGAAGTCCGATTACAGCCCACAAGAAAAATGAATAACCAGTATTTGACAAGATTAGAAATAATGATTTTTAACTGAAAAGGATTGTGTCTTCAAATTTTGTTTTTGTCAAAGAATCCTCCATTTGCAGCAATGACAGCCTTTTAGACCTTTGCATTCTAATTGTCAATTTGTTGAGGTAATTTGAAGAGATTTCACCCCATGCTTCCTGAAGCACCTCCCACAAGTTGGATGGGCTTGATGGGCACTTCTTGTGTACCATACGGTCAAGCTCGCACAACAGGTCAGTAGGGTTGAGATCCGATGACTGTGCAGACCACTCCATTATAGACAGAATACCAGCTGACTCTTCCCTAAATAGCTCTTGCATAGTTTGGAGCTGTGCTTTGGGTCATTGTCCTGTTGTAGGAGGAAATTGGCTCCAATTAAGCAACGTCCACAGGTATGGCATGGTGTTGCAAAATGTTATAGTTTTCCTTCTTCAAGATCCCCTGTGTACAAATCTCCCACTTTACCACCACTGAAACACCCCCAGACCATCACAATGCCTCCACCATGCTTGATAGATGGCATCAAGCACTCCTCCAGCATCTTTTCATTTGGTCTGCATCCCACAAATGTTCTTCTTTGTGATCCGAACACCTCAAATGTAGTCTTGTCTGTCCATAACACTTTTCCAATCATCCTCTGTCCAGTGTCTGTGTTCTTTTGTACATCTTATTTTTTTCTATTTATTGACCTGTCTAAGATATGGCTTTATCTTTGCAATTCTGCCTAGAAGGCCAGCATCCCGGAGTCGCCCCTTCACTGTTGACGTTGACTGGTGTTTTGCGGGTACTATTTGAAATAAGCTGCCAGTTGAGAACCTGTGACGTGTGTTCCTCAAACTAGACACTAATGTATTTGTCCTTTTGCTCTGCTGTGCAAAGGGGCTTCCCACTCCTCTTTCTATTCTGATTAGAGACAGTTTGCACTTTTCTGTGAAGGGGGTAGTACTCAGTGTTGTATAAGATCTTAAGTTTCTTAGCAATTTCTTGCATGGAATAGCCTTCAGTTCTCAGAACATGAATAGGCTGACGAGTTTCAGAAGAAAGTTCTTTATTTCTTGCCATTTAGAGCGTGTAATCAAACCTACAATTGCTGATGCTTCAGATACTCAACTAATCTAAAGAAGGCCAGTTGTATTGCTTTTTTAATCAGCACAACAGTTTTCAGCTGTGCTAACATGATTGCAGAAGGCTTAAGGTTACTTTATAATTTTCAGTTAGCCTTTTCAAATGAAACTCTTGGATTAGCAAACAATGTGCCATTGGAACACAGGAGTGATGGTTGCTGATAATGGGCCTCTGTATGCCTAAATATTACATTAAACGTCTGCTGTTTCCAGCTACAATGGTCATTTCCAACATTAACAATGTCTACACTGTATTTCTGGTCAATTTTATGTTATTTTATTGGACAAAAAAAATTGCTTTTATTTTAAAAACACAGATGTTTCTAAGTGACCCCAAACATTTGAATGGTTGTGTATATCTTTAGTATCACATGATATGTTTTCGAATAATATGGGAACACTATTTAAGGAAAGCGTAATTATAACCATCATTATCACAAGAAACATGTTAGAATAAAATGAAAACTACAATAGTTTAATATTACTCCTGTTGCCATGTTGATGCTCTACTGAAATTGAACATGTTTGTAGGAATGGTTGATTATTGACGATGTGCTACCACATACTTAGATTTTTTTGCTGGGGTTTGGTAACTTCTGGTTCTATGAACGGTTTCTGCCTCACCAGGCTGCGGAGAAGTCGATGGAAAGTTTGTAATTGTTCGAAGTATGACGCTTCTGTTTTGCAACGGACTTCAGCTGCTAGGGGGACTTCCGATTCCACTCCATTGTGATGGTCTCCATCAGAGGCGTTGCTAGGATCACAATACAACCGGTGCCATAGCCTCGCCGAACCCGAATCCTAATGGAGACCATCCATTGTGATGGTCTCCATCAGATGCGTTGCTAGGATCACATGAGGAACATTTCTGTGTACATGCTAGCGGCCTACACATCTACATTGTCATAATGCGCAATTGGAATTATAGATGCATAGATCAGGGGCTATTTTTGTATATATATATTTTTTTTGGTCAATTTGAGATCTGGGGCTATTCATAAAAGACCCGGGGCTATAGCCCCAGATGCCCAGGCCTAACGACGCCACTGGTGTCCATTGAAATGAATGACATCCAGTGCAACGCAATGGGGTGCAAATTTTGTGTCAAATTTGCATTTTATAGATGGGAGCTCTATTTTCCTGCGCATCTCACGCCAGCTTTGTGCTGCCAGGTATCCCACACTGCTCCACTCACATGGTCACGTGACTTAATTGACAATTAATTGGAGGAAAAATTTTGGTAGCCGAATTTTATCTTTGAAATGTCTAATGGTAAGGGCCTGTTAGTCTGAATTCCACACGCAGCTTTGCTTTAATTTTCCTAATTGCGTGGTCGTATTGGGCTATACATGCATCTATGAAATGTTTTTGACAGCTACTTTTATCAGCTTGCATTGAAAAAAATAGTCTGCCGAGACTACCTAGCTAGTGAACTGTAACTGACGTTAGCTTATCAACTAACACAAACTAACTTTTATCAACTTGCTTTGAATGAATTAGTCTGCATCGAGACTAACGACAGACTGGTTTTCTGGGAATGTGATGCAGAAAGTTGCATCCCCCCCCCCCCCCC
>JACXGI010006101.1:17304-27317 GCA_016801175.1 Esox masquinongy | reverse complement strand
CCCGGTTGCAATTACCCCTCGCCGCCCGCTCACCGCCAGGGTAAAGTTACATAGATAAGCTTTAGCATCTTAAATGCTTTCTATATATGGGCAAAGAACCCTAAGAGAAAACAGGACAGGGCTATATATGGCTTCCCCTTAATCACTGCTACAATGTTCTACAATGTTTGTGACTCTGGTTATGCTGGATCAGGCCTGGTAATTGTTATTGGCCCTGGCCCCAGCTGCGGCTCAAGCTGTCTTAATAGTGTTAGCCCCCTACGGCCCTACTCAGACATTAACCCCAGGCCCCAGGGAAACAATGTTAGTAGTCCTTATCACAGGAAATCACACGATACAGCCAAAGAATGTAACCCAGTCCCTACATGTGGCAGAGTTCATCACAAAATACCTCTGAATATAGCCATTAGTTCATGCGTTCATTTTCTGTTCTTTTTGTGTGTTATTTGTTTTGGAACTTAATGACCTCTTCTGGGAAATAAACACTTGATTATTTTTTTCTTCAAGTAAGTAGTTATAGCCAAGGAATCATACAGTACATTGAGCCCTGGCTTGTGGCTTTATGGCATCTACTGTATATTAGGACGTTTATTACTGTAGGTACACCCATATAATATTGGGTCTGACCCATTTGCTTCCAGAACAGCCTGAATTCTCTGGGGCATGGATTCTATAAGACGTAAGAAACATTCCACAAGGATGCTAACGCAATGCCATTACCCAGGTTGCCTCTGTTTGGATAGTGGTATATTTATGCTGCAAACAGCCTGTTGCTTCTCATCCCAGAGATGCACTATTGGGTTGAAGTCTGTGGCTGTGCAAGAAACCTAAATAAACTGATACCTATTTTTACTGTATTGTTCCCGGAACTGTTCAATATGTGCTTTTGTGACAGGGTGTATTACCCTAACAGTATCCAGGTGACAGAGTAACTGGAGCCAGGCATGGGTGCTTCTGGTCAGCAACAATGTTTAGATACAGACTAACAAGTGTTCTTTCTGTTTTCTTATCGGTTTTTGTTGCACCTGCTTGGCATTCTTCTTTAACCTCTCTTATCAACCAGTAGTTTTTGCCCACAGGACTGACTGTTTATTGCCCCATTCTCTGTAAACCACAGAGACTGTTGTGGGTGAAAAGTAAAGAAGGGCAGCCATTTCTGAGATGCTTGTACTGGTGTGTCTGGTAAAAATAATAATCACACGCTCAAAGTTGCTTATGTCACTTGTTTTGGCCAACATTCATTTGAACAGTTACTGAAGTTTCTATGCCTGTTCACCTGCTTCATATAGCAAGCCAAGGCCACATGACTTACTGTCTGAATGAGTGATCCATTTTTTGGGAATGTGGTGGTGTACTCAATAAACTGGCCGATGAGTGTTTGTACAGTACCAGTCAAAAGTTAAGACACATCTGCTCATTCAAGGGTAGTTTTACTATTTTCCACATTGTAGAATATGAGTGAAGACATCAAAACTTTGAAATATCACAATCATCTAGTAACCAAAAAATTGTTAAACAAATCACAATGCAGAGAGTGTGCAAAGCTGTCATCAAGGGAACGGGTTGCTACTTGGAAGAATCTACAATATGAAATGTGTTTTTATCTGTTTAACACTTTTTTAAATACTTCATGATTCCATTTGTTATTTCATAGTGTTGATGTCTTCACTATTATTCTACAATGTGGAAAATTGTAAAAATATATACCCTTGATTGAGTTGGTGTGTCCAAACGTTTGACTGTTACTGTATATTATTTATGTAACCTGCTGAGTTGAGCACAGTGAAGAGGCAGACGTTCAGTAATGTGATATGTGTGTGTCTGGATGTGCCAACATCACTGACTGGCTGTAAGAATCAATGGTCAATGAGTATATGGAGTACTAGGTCAATGTTAACCCGTTATGTTCTATAGCATGGCCCATGATGGACAGTTCACTCATGCTTTCCTACTGTGTAAAGACAGCCCTGATCAGAAACAGCTGACTAGACATAGAACCCAGGCCTTTGTGTGTACATGCACACACACACACACACACACACACACACACACACACACACACACACACACGTCAGAAGCTGTTGACCTGCTGAAACCCTTTGGATTGGGGTTAGCAATGGGGTGTTGGTGTCCAGATTCCATGTCATGCTACACTACTAGCCTAAGTGGACTATGACACCTTCCAGGTCAGTTGGGGTCACCTATACACAGAAATCCATCACATGGGTAATTACAGCTGTGTATTTTTGTCTGCCTGCATGGTGAGCCAAGTTAGCCCTGAGTTTTAGCCTTGCAGGCCACAGCCTCTGACCTTGACTTGGAGCAAGGAGCATTAGCAGGCCAGGTCAGGTCGCAAGACCCTCAGACAGCACAGTTCCAGGGATCACGAACTGCTAGGAAAGGCACCTGCCCTTTGGCTTTGGTCAGGGAAGAGGCACTGTCTTTTAAACAAGGCCTGTGTGGATGGCTTTGATCATGTTCAAAAGTGTAATCTCTTCCACAGGAGGTGTACCTCATTCAGCCTTTACTAATTTAATGCCTATACCTTCTATCATCTTTTTTTACACTGACTTAGTAGTTTTATTAGTAGTAGCTGTCATGTGTTAGTAATAATAATTGTATGAATAGTGGTTGCTGGAGTGGATTCAGGGTACTGTTTTGTTGGCTCCAAACGCATGGTAATGAAACATCCAATGCGCTCCTGAGAGAAAATGCTTCTAAAAAATAAGCAGCCTATGTCTTTACATTGGCAGCTCTGACTCCAGGTCCACACAGTTCCAGGGGTGGAAAAAGACTGACATTTCAACGGAGGAACAGGATTTATTGCAACTCACAACCACATCAGAGTAACTGGAAAGTCACATCAGCGACTCATCTGGAAAATATATAATATACAGTATCTCTGTCCATCCTCAGACAGTTATCTGGGGAATAGAAAAGTATTTCCTTTATACAATATTGAATCATCAACGTATCTCTTGAAAGGATAGGCATGCTTCCATATGTAGGCCTATTACTTTAGTGTGTTCTCATACCAGTGTATGGACAAAATGGATTGGGACTAAACACTGGGACAATATTGATTTAATCAGATGTTATGGTATTTAAATAATTCCACTGCTGCTCCCTGGATCCAGGTTTAGGTAGAGCTTACATGTATGCTCTAATACTAATGTCTTTAGACCTCTCCTCACCGACCCGCTAACATTTCATAATTTTGTTGTAGCCCTGAATATGGAGACTTTACTCACTTATCAAGGGCTTGATGATTTGCTAGTTCGGGAGTAGATCAAAATGGAATGGCTGGTGGTCCGTAGGGAATTGCTGGGGGTCCCTCTCTAATAATTAAGTTTTATAAGTCCCTTTCTGGTGTGGCGCAGCTTCTCTGGGCCAATATTTCTAGATCTTTTTATCATTGACTGCTTTTGAACTGACAGGCCTTTAATTACCACATCAGAATGCACCCGTACTGGTAGATATCTTACCAAAATAATGCAAACGAAATGCTGAAAGTACACTACTAATGTATGCATAAAATACTGAATGGCTGTTTGGATTACTTATTGCATATTGAAACTCACCTCAACACCACAACATGTAGCACCACTGCCAGAACCCTCACCACACATCACCTAGGAGGTGGAGACGTGTTGAGTGATACAGCACCGGAAAAATTAAGTGACCACTGCACCTTTTTCTTTCCTTTCCAAAAAGGTTGAAAAGGAAAGTTTTGAGTGAGGAACAGAAGTGTTCAATTTGTAGTGGTCTCTTAATTTTAACCCTTCTGTTCCTCACTCAAAACCTTCCTTTTCGGCTTTTTTGGAAAGGAAAGAAAAAGGTGCAGTGGTCTCTTAATTTTTTCCGGAGCTGTATTCTAATGAGGAATGAGGAGAATGATTAGGTGGCTATGAAAGGAATAGGTTCAGGTTTTTCAGAGCCAGCGGTGGGATGCAGGGTGCTTATCTGCAATTGTCATTTATTTCTCTGTCATTTATATTACAGAAGATATTGTACATTTAAAAATTTTTTACAAACCACTGAAATTAGTGCCAAAGCACTTGTAATGACAAACGGATATTGATTAAAACAACGAGTTCTTGATCGCAAACAATAGCCCGTGTCTGTTAAAAGACACACAGGTTTGTAGAATACTTGAAGGTAAAGTAGGCTTTAGGCTACATTGACTTTCCAGTGACACTGCACATGATGAACTACTTACCAGTGATGGCCAAAGTGCTCGTGGCAAATTAGATAAGGTCATTTTAAAAACAATGCATAACATTGTGAGTTACTACATTTGCCCCGCAATTGTATTTTGAGATTTGCAGAATACACCAACTAAAACAGCCTTGACTAAGCATGTAAATATAATCCGTAGTTGGCAGTTCTCATTCAAACTGCCCGAACTGTGATATGGCCACACTATATATCATTGTAGCCAAGATATACAAGTGATTTCATCAGGTTTCATATCATCTGACAATAGGACAAAGCTCAACATAGCTCATAGTCCAATGTAGCCAACCCAGTTAAAACCAATCATATACTGTTCCGCGTTTTGATTAGGCAAAACAAGGTATTATTGTATTCATTTACCAGTAGCCCACAAACTGTCATGCCAGAGGAACCGCAAGATTCCACTTGCTGGATGCAACACTGGAAAGTATGTATACTACAGTTTAACGATGGAAAGTATGTATACACAGTTTTACACTGCAAAATATGTATACTACAGTTTTACACTGGAAAATATGTATACTACAGTTTTACACTGGAAAGTATGTATACTACAGTTTTACACTGGAAAATATGTATACTACGGTTACTTCACAGAGCCAATTAATTATTGACCTGAGAACCTCTTCTGATTTTACCTCGAGTCGTGTCGACACTTTAGGGGAAATGAGCATTACACTTAATAGGGACAACAAATTGCTAAAACTGAATTTGGATGGACTGAGTTGTTTTTTCCCTTGGTACAGGCCTCAAGCACTGTCTAAGTAATACAGTTATGGAAGAGATATGGAAACTGTATAGACATTTTTTGAAAATATATATATTGAGCCCTCTGTATCAGAACTTAGTAAAAGTACCTTTGGTAGAGATTACAGCTTTGACCTGACATGGGTACTGTATGTGTACGTTAGCTTTACATATTTAGACTTGGGAATTTTGTTCCATTCCTTCTTGCAGATTTCCTAAAGCTCTGTCAAGTTGGATGGGAAGCATTGATGAACAGTAATCTTTAGGTCATTCTACAGATTCTCAATGGAATTCAAGTCTGGGCTTTGCCTGGGCAACTCAAGGATTTTTGTTCTGAAGCCAATCGTGCGTTGCTTTGGCTGTCTGCTTGGGGTCATTGTCTTGTTAAAATGTAAATCTTCGCCCCCGGTCTCAGGTCATTTGTGCTCTGAAGTAATTTCTTCTCTGGTATTTGCTTGTAATTGGCTCAATTCCCAGTCCCTGCTGCTGAAATTGCATGATTCTACCACGTTGCTTCACGGTAGGGCTAGTGTTAGACAGGTGATAGGCTCTGCATGGGTTTCGCCACATGTAGCTCTCTGCATTCAGGCCAAAGAGATACATTTTCATCTTATCAGACATCAGGGTTTGCCTTGTGCTCTCGTGTGGTTTTTCCAAACTCCAGATAGGCTGTCATGTGTGCTTTTGGCCAGGCCTCCATAAGGCTTGGTGAAGTGTTGCTGAGACTTTGGCAGGTTGTCCAGTATCAGTCAAGGACCTCTTTACATTTGTCAAAATGTTTTTTGGGTTCTTGGTCATATCCCTGACTTACCAGCCCTTGCCTGGTTGTTCAGTTTAGTTGGACTGCCATCTCTAAACATCACAACTTAAAAAAAAATACTGATTCTCACACCATTTTTTTTGGATGGAAAATACAACACAATTAAGTTCATGAAATGTGTAACACAGTTCAGGAATATTTTCTAATACGATCTTGATCATTTATGATAATTGATTGACAAATATTGATTGTAATGAGGACTAAAACACAACACAGACCTCTGTATTAGTGAGCATTTAGAAGTGGCCAGTGGCGGTTACAACAAAATCAGCTAGGCTGGTGAATTTTGCACAAATCGCCTGGTGATAATCTCGTGAACAATCCATCTTAACCACTATGTTTAGCATTGTGGAAACCTTTTTTGACAGACATCGTGTATTTTTCATTGTTGTTGAAGATGTGTACAAATACATATGTTGATATTTACTTAGGTATCTTGGATGCTCCCTGTACTTTTTCCATTTGCTGGCATTATCATGGAAACTCCATTCGATTTGAATCCAGTAACTGTCCATTGTGGGCCTGTCTGTGTATTTCTAACCAGTACTAATATTTCACTTCTCCTTCCTCTCTTGACTGTGAGGACAGGAGGCCTGTGACCTTGTGGACCTTCAGGCTTGACAGTTAAGCATTCCTCTTTCCCATTGAGCAGAAAGACACATGAGCGTGACCCTGACCCGGGAGCTACGCAGGTGTGAGGCCTGAGGGGGGGATGCAGCCCCCCAGCCCCGCTCTTCCTGACCCCGTAAAAACTGACATGAAAACAGCAAGGGCTCATCCAGAGCCGGGAGTCATGGCCTTAACCTGCAGGGCACATTCAGGTCCCACGCTGTTTGTAGCTGTTGGACAGGAAGGCGTTATTCCCTTAGCTAGCACTATCCAGCCCTGGCCTACAATCCTGTAATGTAAAGACCTGTACATTAATGTTGAATATTTAGACCTCTCCTCATGGACCCCTAACATTTCACAATTTTGTTGTAGCACTGAATATGGAGACTTAACTCACTCATTTTTAATTTGAATGTGATGCTAATTCATGAAATTAACCACAATAATGAACTAAACTACAGATAATGACTTTGTCGTAGTTCAATGAGAATATCAAGGCTTGTGTTTTGCAGTTGCCCATCAAGTCAATGTAAACTAGGAGAGAAATACCAAGTCTGTGAATGACTAATATCTTGTGGACAGATTCTGTGTGTAATAACAGACTTTAGCAATATCATTTAACATCTCTCCAACCAAGACAAGTAGTTGGCTAGTTGGTGCTGGCAGTAGCTAAATTCTAAAAATATATAAAAATAGCCTCCAGATCCCCTGGCAGTCCTAGGATCTCGGTAACCCTCCACTGTTAATGGACATAGAGGCAGCTATAATGTTTTGTGCCAGGCAAATACTCTTATTCTGCTCCCTGTCTATCTTTGCCCACCATTCATCCATTCTTCCAAAGCACTGCAGCATTCTTTCACAGGATATGCAGAATGAAAACCAGTCCTGTGATGTTGAAGACAGTTATATTATTTTACAGTTATTCTGCAGTTTATTTGTCTAACCTCGGTGTGTTCACTTTTCCAACTAACTATACACCATGATTCTGTCTGCACCTGACCAGGGTGTAGAAGTGGAGAGAGAATACGTGTGGTCAGCTGAACGACAGCTATGACAGGCTATTTATTTTGTTTTTATTCTTAATCGTTATTTTCCCAGGTTAGTCTCACTGAGATGAAACATATCTTTTCCAAGAGAGACTTGGCTAAAAAGCAGTACACACATGTGCAATGTATGGGTTATAGCTTACATGGAAACACTGTGGCTTTTCATAGCCATGATGTGATTGGCAGACCCTCTGGTTCTCAGGTTTCTATTGGCTGAATTTCCGAGTTACTTTTGTCTGACCTGGCCTGTGTTTGCTGTGCTAATGTGCTGATGCAAGCAGTGGCTGGGTTTTATGGTTAACAAGAACTTGTTACATTCAAACTGAGATGCATGTTAGAGGATTTACATGAAAATGTACAATTATAAAGAATCAGAATTCGTCACAGGGTAAGGAGCATAAATATTTTCCATTATAGTTCTTAACACATAAAATTGGAGGAGAGAATGAAGTCAATATGCTTATATAGGGAAGTGAAGATGCTGATGTCCTATTGGGCTGCACTTCATGGTGTTGGACATTTACAGAGTGCCTAAAGATGGAAATTTGGGTCTGATTATTGTTGTCATGACTTTCCGTAAGCTTTATGAAGCTCATCCAAACCTCACAAACCCGACCCAAACTCAACTTTGGAACACATTGGATTTTAACTGTACTGGCCATTAAATAAAAGGAAAATGTTTAATTATATTTAATGTGGTTAACATGAAAAGCAAGTCACTGGCTTTACCATGGATCAGTTGGTGTTTCCTTTAAGGGAAAAACATGTATCATTGCTATTGTATATCCATACAACAACAAAAGTATTACAGTGAAATTCCTGACGTCATGACTGCTGAGTTTGAAGAGTTGTCCTTTATGAAAATAGTGGAAGGATGTTGATGTAGTAACTTAACTGCCTTCCTGCTATCTGCTTCATTGCGAGAACAGGGTTCAAATCCTGCTTGCGGGTTTTCCCAGAGGTCCCACATTGGGTAGTGAAACTGGCCTGCTCTGTCTGGGTTTGGGGGTTTAGTGATAGGGTATCAGTGCATTGACTTGATAAACTACATCGATAACAGAAAAAACATACATGTGAACAACAGTGAAGTACAAATGATTTGTCGAAAAGAAAACATTGTTTGATAATTATCCCTGATAGTTCCGTAACTTTCTGTTGCATTTCTGATGGATTTCAATCAATAAAAAGCATACCACCTAAAGACTGAAATGGGTACTTTTGGTAGATGAAATGAAATAGATCATCCGAATAAAATTCCTGGAAGGTCCACGTTAAAAGTGACATTAAGAATGAATCAATTTAACGTGATATAATATAAGGTTAATCCATTTTGATTGGGATCCCTCTAATCTTGTTTGTTTGTTGGGTATGTCCGGTTTCATGAGTGATTTTGTTTTACAAATGGTACTTTCCCAGAAGCATTACGACTACAAATGCACTCTACCCACGCGCAATCACACATGAACACACACACACACACATGAACAAACATGCAAACATTCAAACTAATGATATTCTGCTGCTACTGTCAATGATCTGTCTACTACCACTCATACCTACTGTATACGTACATGTCTACTGGCTATAGAAGGACAACCTGCTCCTGTAACAGATCCTGACCCGTCTCTGTCTGTCCCGGTCAGATGTAAATGAGTGTGAGGAGACTAACGGAGGCTGTGAGGCCCTGTGCTGCAACACCATCGGCAGCTTCTACTGCAGGTGTCCCTCCGGTGAGCAACTGAAGGAGGACGGCCGGACCTGCCAGGGTGAGTCAAACAGTACCGCCAGCACACTCAGGCCTGGTACGTAGACGTGTAGCTTTAGAAAACTTTCCACCGTCAAGCAGATATGTTTTCTTCTCAGTCTAGCTGGATATTTTCTGTTGGCAAGTCTTTGGGATGTATTAAACGCATTGCCGTGATGAGTTCAATATGTAGTTATGCCCGGCCCTCTCCAGAAGCTTGTTTGGAATGCTGTACAGTTTTGAACCCGTAGGAGCAAATAAGAGGTCTGATGCAAGTTATATGCCGTTTATTAAGACTGCTAATAGTCATGTTATCATAGCTGGGTTTTTACCTCTCTCTGGATCTGCTCTGAATTCTAATGGACAAGCTCTGTCAGCCTGGTAGTAAGTTCATCCCAGGGACGGTGAGCGCATTCCTATTGAATGACAGTCTCGGTAGACAGCGCTTAGCTGACTGACATGTGGTATGCTTACAGTCCTGTCTGCGAAACATTTTGTTCACACACAACTAATTGATTCGATAAGTGAAAGACAAAACACACTTAAATGCATTTGCAGAGGCTTTTTACAGTTAATATTTCATTCCAAAGACATTCAGCGATGATATGTTTTTGGATTTCCTCCCGTAATGGTGTACATATATCTCATTTAAAGTTCTTTACTAAAAAGTGAAATAAAAATATAAACGTAGAATGCGGACTTGTTGGATTTAAAGGTTCTTGATCTTTTTGTTGGCCTGTGCTTTGTTCAGAATGAGTTATTATGAATGGCGCAGATCTCTCTGTGTGTGTGTCTGTGTCTGTGTCTGTGT
>JACXGI010006101.1:0-17204 GCA_016801175.1 Esox masquinongy | reverse complement strand
TTATAGCAAAGGTCTTTTTTAGGAAAACATCTCCCTCTCACAGGGAGTGGTGTTGACAAAATGTGTTACTCTGACAAAACAGTTGTATTATGTTTTGTCTTTAGTTTACTGATAGGGCTCACAGGATTGATCTTTTTACTTTCTGCTCATGCACTACCTAGCATTGCCCATTTACTATATGTTTTAAATCTTCAACAAAAATGATCTAACTTGTGAGATAATTTATACTTGAGTTATACTTTGTGTCATTTTTGTAATATACACAATTATCAATGGCTAATCCGAAGAGATTAGCGTTAAATTGCTTGACGTGACATATAAGGCTACACATTCTGGGTTAACCCAGCTAGTTGATTTATGTGAAAAACAAAAAGTTGGGACAGGGGCATGTTTACCACTGTGTTGCATCACCTCTTCTTTTAATAATACTCTGTAAGTGTTTGGGAACTGAAGACACCAAAAACTTGCTGTAGTTTTTGAAAGTGAAATTGCTCTGGTTTTGCAAGGAAAATTTCAGCTGCTCAACAGTTTAGGGTCTCTTTTGTCATATAATGCACCAAATGTTTTCAGTGGGTGACAGGTCTGGACTGCAGGCAGGCCAGTTTAACACTCGGACTCTTACTATGGAGCCATGCTGTTGTAATAAGTGCAGAATGTGGTTTGGCATTGTTTTGCTGAAATAAGTAAGGCCTTCCCTGAAAAAGACGTTGCCTGGATGGCAGCATATGTTGTTCCAAAACCTGTATATATTGTTCAGCATTAATGGTGCCTTCACAGATGTGCAAGTCACCCATGCGCCATGTGCACTCATGCATCCCCATACCATCACAGATGTTGGCTTTTGGACTGTGTGCTGATAACAAGACAGATGTCCCTCTCCTCTTTAGCCCGGAGGATGCAGCGTCCATGATGCCCAAAAATAATTTCAAATATTGATTTGTCAGACCACAGGACAGTTTTTCACTTCGCCTCTGTCCATCTTAAATGAGCTCAGGCCCAGAGGAGGTGGCAGCATTTCAGGATCTTGTTTATATGTCGTTTCTTCTTTGCATGGTAGAGTTTTAATTTGCATTTGTGGATGCAGCAACATACTGTGTTCACAGACAATGGTTTTTGGAAGTGTTCCTGAGCCCATGCAGTGATTTCCACTACAGAATCGTGTCTGTTTTTTATGCAGTACCACCTGAGCGCCCGAACATCACGGCCAATATTGGTTTTCGGCTTTGTCCTTTGCGTACAGAGATTTCTCCAGATTCTCTGAATCTTTTAATGATATTATCTACATTATTCTTAAATTGTTGCACTATTTGCCAGCGCAGTCTTTCACTGAGTGGTGAACCCCTCCCCGTCTTTACTTCTGAAAGACTCATCCTCTCTGGAATGATCTTTTTATACCCAATCTTGTTACTGACCTGTTGCCAATTAGCTTAATTAGTTGTGAGATGTTCCACCGGGTTTTGTTTTTTTAGCATTACACAGCTATTCCAGTCTTTTGTTGCCCCTGTCCCAGCTTTTTTTAAACTCGTTGCTGGCGTTAAGCGTGAGATTAAATATCATTCCTGTTCATCATGTTAAATGGATAAGTTACCCCAGAAAACAAATCTTGAAAAGCAAATCTTGAAAATATTTATGTTCTATTATTGTGTAAAATCCTATATTTTTTTTAACCCCCAAGTGGTCACTGTGAAATGGTGTACTAGCGTAGTGTGTCATAGCTATATATTCTGTTGACTAGAAATGAGGGGGTGACAGAATTTCCTGATGCTTCTAAAACAATTGTATGTCCTTCAGAATGTCGAATCCAACAACAGCCCGGGTGGGCAGACTGGTTCATCTGACTGGCTGTCCTTAACAAAGTACACAGTTAGTGGACATTTCCTCGAAGTCAACACTATATGGAGTTTAACTTGCTTTTTTAATTAACTGGAACGATGCCGTGTGTGCATTCTCCTCACTGTCTTCAGGCTTCTTTGTTGCCATGTCCGATATAATCTTATAATAAGTTGGGACGAGTTATCAGTGGCAATTGGGCTTGGAATCTGTGCTGACTCTGACAACCCTTCTCTACTTTCAATTTTTGTTTGTCCATTACTTCCTGATTAGTGAGTTACAGTAGAAGCGCCATTTTTTATGTTGAACATGGTCTGTCTGTTACTCTTAAGTTAATGGTGTAATTTATGTGATTTCATGACTATAAGTACTTCGCATAATGATATTGACTTTGGTGTTCTTGTGGGTGTATTTGTGTGGATGTTCTTCCTGGTTTCTGATTTTCTGTCTAGGTGTGATGCTACCATTGCAATATAGTTAGTGTTTAATTAAGACAGTACGTGAAAAACATTTCACATACAGTAAGTCAGAGCTCTATCAGAGTACTTTAATGACATTTTATTGATCGCTTTCTTGAACTCCAGTTCAACCCTGTAATGACCTACCATGGTCCTGCTTCTACTGCTTCTGTTGGCCAGGGATAAGAGACTGTACTGAGATCCTGAGTAAATGGGTCACTGCAAGATTTATTACCATCTCTGACGTTGGTTTGAAAATATCAAATCGTACCCTTTGCACTTTATCAGATCTTGCAAAACTGTACTTTGGCGATTTATTTCTTACATGGATTTTAACTTTGGGACAAAGGAAAGTTAAGATATTTCATGATATATCTTATTTTCAAATTCCTTATAGTACCTGCATGCCATGTCTTATAAATCTATCACATTCTTTCTCATAAAATAAACTTTGAAGTGGCAGGAAACGTATTGGCAACTGTGGTTTTAAATACACATCATTTTTGTTTTGTCTTTTTAACACTGACAGTATGATAATGTAAAAAATGCAGTATCATGCCATTGATACAGCAGAGCAGCATGTGTGATCACAGGGTTTGGCATGAGAAGGGAAGAGGGGGAAAGAGAGCCTTTAATGTGTTGGATATTAGAGACAAAATGTGGTGGAGGAGGTAAGCAGGGAGGGAGGGAGACACTCAAAAGAGAAAGGGATATAGAGGATGGGAGGAGAAATCAAGAGGCAGGGGGAGCAAGAAGTTGTTATTTCACACAAGATGTAACTGGAATGATGAATTAAAACAGGCTTTAGTTCCGCTGTACATTCCTGCCTTGTTTTATGGTATTTTAAAGTTCGTGGTAAATGTGATTATTGCATGTGGGTTTATTTTGCTCTTTTGTTAATGAATGAGAGTATACTAATTCTTAGTTATGGCGCTGTCAGGATGGTTGGTACTTCTGGTGTGTTTTGGGGCACATGTGGACCTTGTCTTGGGTGCTAACAATATGTATTACCGCTACTATAGAAGAATTTGCCAAATGCCTAACTGTTTTCATGGATACAGTGGCTACGATGGCTACAACCTAGGATCTCATATGCCAGGTGAGTTCTTACATTCCACAATTCTGTGGTTATTGTATGTCTAGTCTTGCATGGTCCATACTGCATGGAGATGATAATTATCGGAGTCAGTTTAGGTCATGTCGTGGATAAAACCTGTTGCACTATAGTTGGCTTGGGAGTAGGGTAGCTGCATGGAAAGAAACCTGATGATTAAGAGTTAATCAGTCAAGCTTTCCTCTGAGTCTTTTGATTAAGATCATTAGACTATGCCTTCACATCACTTTAAGTTGAATGACAAGAATATCACTGTGCACTCTAATAGCATAATATTTAATGTTATGTCTTTAGAAGCAAAGCAGACGGAATGATTTTACTACTGCAGCAGAGATATCAGGGTGATCAGCTTGGCACTGACCATATAACTTCAGCAGAAGAGCATATTAAAACCAGACTTACAGTCAGTTCAGACATTCAGTGTTCTATATTTATGGTTAACCTCATTTAGGATAATTACCATTTCAGTATATTCTAAATAATTTGGCAGAGTGAAGTTATATCATTTAAATGACTTGCATGCATTTTTTGAAATTTATTTTATGTTGTTGTTTGAGTTGATTTCACCGTAGAGTACTTTTTGTGGGGCTCTCAGGTTGAATGTGGAATTTCATACAAATGCTCTTATTAATAATTAATAAGATCTTTTATAAAGTGGCTGTAAACTCAACATCAAATCTTGTAATGTTCACATGATATGTTAGTTGAGTGAATTTTATTGTCCATAATATGAACCCCAGTAACGGCCAATAAATATAGGAAAATGCGTATTCTTTCAACTTTATCCCCTCTTCAGACAGTTTAGCTGGTGCCCCATGTGTTCCCTTTATCCTCATTAAAATGCATACCACTTCAATGTTACACAAACAGTCGTACTTGGCAACTGTCAAAAAAAACACAGATGTTACTAACAGCAGTGAATCCACATGTAATGTAAACCCTGTCACAAGTTATTTTCATCCAGCCAGTATAGTGCATGATTATATAAGTAGCTACATTTGAAGCTAATGCAAGCTAACGTTATGTGTAGCTGGTAATAGCACTAACTTTGACTAGTTTAAGACAAAGAAACCTACTGAACTAGCTTTGAGATTAGCACAATCTACTTACATGTACAATCAGGCTCTGCTGACTGGTGGATCCAGTTCGAAGTCCGAGGAAGTTAGATGGAGAGAGGCTACAGCTCATACAGCTAGGTTTAACCTGGCTAATCCAGTAGCTACCTGGTGGAAATTTGTTAAACGGTCTGTAAAGAAATGATCGCTGCCCATCCGCTTCCTTGCTGTAAAGTTTTTTGCGTAACAAACATGATAATGCTGAATTTGCATCTTTAGGTGCGCTATATCTGGCAAAAAACAAAGTATCTAGATCTGAGTCAAGGTGATAATTTGCACTGGGAAGATAAATCAATGAACAAAAGTTTTAATTTAAGTGTTAATACGTTTTTCTGTGGTGGCATCAGAATTTAGCAGCAACGGAGCACTGCTCTCATTACAATAAGAGGGGAAACATTGATGCAGAAATGTCCTTATGTTAAAAAAGTTAGTACACCCCTACCATCACATTAAATGTCAATAAAATGACAATAAAATTGTAATCAGGTGTGCCAAGCAAGTGCAAATGTTTAGAGAATCATTAGAGAGCAACTTGGGTGGGTCTAGCCTCCATAAAGATTAGAAACTTGGTCTAGTTTGGTCTTAACCATATGGACGTGTGGTAACATACCAAGCTCAAAAGACCTATCTGAGGCCCTGAGAAGAAAGATTATTGATGCCCATGAGTCTGGGAGGGGTTACACAGCAATTTCCAAGCAATTCAAAATATATCATCAACTGTCCAACACATTATCTTCAAATGCAGAAAATCCCAGACCACTGGCAATCTACAAAGGACAGTTCGTCCCACCAAATTCAGCCCAACAGCTGACTGAAATATGCTCATGGGTGTCTCTTAAAAACCCCTGGGTAACATCAGGGGATCTACCAGCCTCTTTTGCCACAATCAATATGGAAGTGCATGAGTCACCTGTCAGAAAGAGACTGCACAATCTTGCAGTCTCTTTCTCCATATTGTACCAGAGAATTCTGGAGGAGAATGTGAAGCTGAACAAAATAGCTGAAGCTGAACCGAACATCTTCCAACAGGACAATGATCCAAAACAGACAAGAAAATCTACTAAAGAATGTCTCCAAAAGAAAAAGGTAGGGTTATGGAATGGCTGAGTCAAAACCCAGATCTCAATCCTGCTATGGGGTGACTTGAAGAGGGACTTGCATTCACGAAAACCCTTGAACATGACACAGTTGCGAACAGTACTGTGAAGAGGAGTTGGTAGATATTCCTCCCAGTCGATGTAAGAGACTGAGAGATAGTTGATAGACAAGAAATGGCTACGGTAAATTATTTCAACCAAAGGGGGCAACCCAGCTATTGAAGCTAAGGGTGTACTTACTTTTTTTCATTATGAAATTGCCTTTCTGTAGATTTTTGAGTAAATTATGTAAATGTATAATCTTTCAGTGTCATTTCTTAAGTTAGGCTACATTTATCAGTCAATAATGTTGACGTGACGTGACGATGACATATTCATATTTTGAAATATGTGAATTAAAATGACAGATTTACAGCGGGTGTACATTTTCACAACACTGTATTTAAGTACTTCAATAACAGATTTTTAAGAGGGTTGCAATATTTAGTTAACTTCCCCTTTAAACTCCCCTTTGATCGTATGAGATAAATTCACTTATTTTTGATGCTGCCCATTCCATGCACTGAAACCCTACAAGTGTTTTCTCAATTATTCAGATTGAAGAATCACTTTTGATGTTTGGGAGTACTTCAGTCACTTTCTGTGTTTCATAACACTTACATTGGGTTTACATTCAAACACCCTTAAACACCAGATCTCAGCTTATGTGCCTTACTCTTCATGGTTTTATTTAACAATGTACAGTGTAGTTCATTGGTTTTACTTTATACCACCAAACTGACAGTCAGCTCGAAATCCGTGTTTGAATTGTAGCAGAAATCCCAAAGTCAAGCATTTCTTAAGTGAAGAGGGAATACAACAGTGTTTTCTAAGCTGTGGTGGGTACTGACCTAATGGCTGCTGTAGGCCTGTGGCTGCTGAGGCTTGGCTCCATACTCTGGAATCATTTTCTAGAAATGGAAACCAGCCTGGAGGGCTTTTAGACAGTATGCTACAGTCCACAGGGAAATAGGTCCACATCTTTGGAGCGATGTCTTTAAAAACCAGAACCCAACAAAAGCATGCTGCTTGGATGGAAAAGAGTGCACTTCTTTGCCAGCCAGCTTTCCTGGATGGATGGAGCTGAAGTTTGAGAAGCCGTTTGGAGTTGTATTCGTGTTATATGTAGAGCATGTACTCTGTCCCAAAACAGTACTGTTACAGATCTCCTGATGTCCTGAAGTGCCTCCAGTGGGCGTGGAAGGGTTCATAGACAGAGTTTAATGAGGAATACTGGCACATATTACGTTTACGATATGTAAATGTAAAATGTGCTATTTACGATACATTTATTACCTGTAGTACTTAACCCATGTGTTGGATAGTGTATGATGTGAAAAAAATACAGATATAGTTTCACGCTTCTTTAGCCAGCAGCACAGTGCATGTTCTAACATGGCTCTTATGTGTTTCTGATTATACCGTATTTACATCTGTTTGGAAGAGTTACAAATAGCAAGGCCATGAAAAAAATACTCAGCAAATCTCTCTTCCATTGTGTGGGTACAGTAACTCCCAGGGGAGGGCTTCTGTTCCCTCCCGGAGTCCCAGGCCCACTTTGATTAACACTGTTCGGGAGCTGGTCATACTGTAGGCTGTTTGTGTATCTGTCCCGCTACTTTCGTGTCAGACAGACAGACATTGTGGTGGTGGTGTGTAAGGATGGTGATGAAAATCATCTGTACCAGTCCAGATCTCGCCCAGCGTGTCACCAGTCAGGGCTCTGGGAGCGGAAGGGGGTTCTCTGAACTTTCTCATTCTGGGACTGTGCTTCTGGATGTCATATCCTCGTCCACAGCCCCAAGTGCATGAAAAGAGAAAGCTTGATCATGTTAGGCACACTCAAATTACCAATGTCAAAGAGGATGTGGAAGCATGATAATGTAATAACATTAGCACACAATGGGTGCATTATTTCTTTTGAGGAGTTGTCATTGTTATGGGGGATTTTCTGGGTAATGAATGTTCGTTATTGCTGAACATAACAAAGGAGAAATAGATCATTGACAATTATGGACTCAAAACCTTTGGGAACTCAAGGGGGTCCTGTGTTGCTCAGTTCAGTGCTTGCAATGCCATGGGTTGTGGGTTCAATTCCCAGAGGGGCCTGTACTAAATTATATGCCATTACAAGGAAACAGGAAAATGTATGAACTCACAACTGCAAGTCGCACTGGACAGGAGCTTCTGGCAAATTACTTAATTTAAATAGGTTTGACATTTTTCACATTGTTAAACACCACACACTCACTATGAGAACGAAACGATGAGGAGAGGTTAACTTTACAGAAACTAGGTACTAAGTCTTACCTATATTCGCTTGTTTGCTTCTCACAGAGGTAAAGCCAAAATAGTTTATTTCTGAAAAGGAATGCTTATTGAACTCCTCTGAGCAGCACATAGCTCACTCTCCCTCAGTTACTTAAGCTGGCGCTATAGCCATCAGTCATTTTATGGTGTGTTATTTATTTAAAGTATCAGTGTGGCCACAAACTGCTCAGACTCACCTTTTACTGTTTAAATGGGCTGAACACTAAAACCACACCAGAGTGATTTGCAGTACTAATATAAGGGCTGCACTAAAATTATAAACTGCAAATATTATATAGGTGTTTGGGTGTGTGTGGTTGGGTGGGTGCAGAAAATAGGCTGTTGTGGAGTTGGGATGATTACTCCTTGGAATTTACCCTTTGCCTGCTTTGCAAATTTTGTAATGTCAAAATAAATTATTACCTACCAAAAATGGAGTGGCACAGAGCAACTATGATCATTACTGCTTTTAAACAAATGTCCACCTCCAATAGCTTCACCATTACTGCCTTTAAACAAATGTTCACCTACAGTAGCATCACCATTACTGCCTTTAAACAAATGTTCACCTACAATAGCATCACCATTACTGCCTTTAAACAAATGTTCCCCTCCAGTAGCATCACCATTACTGCCTTTAAACAAATGTTCACCTCCAGTAGCATCACCATTACTGCCTTTAAACAAATTTTCACCTCCAGTAGCATTACCATTACTGCCTTTAAACAAATGTTCACCTCCAGTAGCATCACCATTACTGCCATGCAGAGCACATATTGTGTGTAATGGAAATATTGGTGGCAGTTCATCGATGCCAAGTCTGCAAACCCAATTTTGGTACTGAACATACCGCTCTGGAAAAAATGAAGAGACCACTGCACCTTTTTCTTTCCTTTCTAAAAAAGTTGAAAAGGAAAGTTTTGAGTGAGGAACAGAAGCGTTCAATTTGCAGTGGTCTCTTAAATTTAACCCTTCTGTTCCTCACTCAAAACCTTCCTTTCCAACTTTTTTGGAACTTTTTTGGAAAGGAAAGAAAAAGGTGCAGTGTCTCTTAATTTTTTCCAGAGCTGTATTTCTACATTCTAATATTAGCTGTGACAGGGGTGTGTCCTGGTTAGCCTATCCCTGTTTCTTAACCTCTGACCCTAATATTTGCTCTAAGCTGGAAATTAGTTAAAATTTTTAAACTGCTTTGCTGGAAGGACATACCTTGTGACATTTTGCTCCCCTTGTTTATGCTCTGTGGTAAAGAAACCCTGTAATTATTTGTTTCTAACCTCTCAGTGTTTGTTTGGCTTAGTAGAATAGGAATATTTGGTGTGCCTCGATTTTTGTTCCATATGTTCCTGAGCCATACCCATGAGAAAGAGAGCATGTACAGGAATTTTAATTTGGATTTAAATGTTCAGTAGTTGTTAACACATGGAAGACATTTGTTTGGGCACTTATGCACTTGGGGAATTCTTGTACCATCATCCATCTTCCTCCTTCCTCCTCGAGGAGCATGTGTTTCTCCTAAAGCTCTGTTTAAATTTCTTGTCTTATGGGCCTCTACTGTCCAGGAAAACTTTGCTGATAATATGACAACATTTAGAGCAATTGCTCTAATTTTCCCTTTTTCTGTCTGTGTGTGTTTATGTGCATGTTTACCCTGCAGATATTGATGAGTGCCAGGTCCACAATGGGGGCTGCCAGCACAAATGTGTGAACACCAGGGGCTCGTATCACTGTGAGTGCAACCCAGGCTCACGGATCCATGTTGATGGACGCACCTGTATTGGTGAGTTACAACCGCATCCACACTGTAAATAAAGCCTCCTTAACCGATCACCTACTGAGTGTTATTTTGTGAGTTTTGTGGACATTAGAAGGACAAGAAACTTAGGTTACAGTGAGGGAAATTTTTTTTTGATCCCCTGCTGATTTTGTATGTTTGCCCACTGACAGAGAAATGATCAGTCTATAATTTTAATGGTAGGTTTATTTGAACAGTGAGAGACAGAATAACAACAAAAAAATCCAGAAAAACGCATGTCAAAAATGTTATAAATTGATTTGCATTTTAATGAGTGAAATAAGTATTCGACCCCTCTGCAAAACATGACTTAGTACTTGGTGGCAAAACCCAGAGGTTTTTGCCACCAAGTACTGACCTCTGACCTCTGTGGCAATCACAGAGGTCAGACGTTTCTTGTAGTTGGCCACCAGGTTTACACACATCTCAGATTTTGTCCCACTCTTCTTTGCAGATCTTCTCCAAGTCATTAAGATTTCGAGGCTGACGTTTGGCAACTCGAACCTTCAGCTCCCTCGACAGATTTTCTATGGGTTTAAGGTCTGGAGACTGGCTAGGCCACTCCAGGACCTTAATGTGCTTCTTCTTGAGCCACTCCTTTTTTGCCTTGGCCGTGTGTTTTGGGTAATTGTCATGCTGGAATACCCATCCACGACCCATTTTCAATGCCATGGCTGAGGGAAGCAGGTTGCCACCCAAGATTTGACAGTATATGGCCCTGTCCATCATCCCTTTGATGCGGTGAATTGTCCTGTCCCCTTAGCAGAAAAACACCCCCAAAGCATAATATTTCCACCTCCATGTTTGACGGTGGGGATGTTGTTCTTGGGGTCACAGGCAGCATTCCTCCTCCTCCAAACACGGCGAGTTGAGTTGATGCCAAAGAGCTCGATTTTGGTCTCATCTGACCACAACACTTTCACTCAGTTCTCCTCTGAATCATTCAGATGTTCATTGGCAAACTTCAGACGGGCCTGTACATGTGCTTTCTTGAGGATTTCAGTCCCCCACGGCGTAGTGTGTTACCAATTGTTTTCTTGGTGACTATGGTCCCAGCTGCCTTGAGATGATTGACAAGATCCTCGTGTGTAGTTCTGGGCTGATTCCTCACCGTTCTCATGATCCTTGCAACTCCATGAGGTGAGATCTTGCATGGAGCCCCAGACCGAGGGAGATTGACAGTTCTTTTGTGTTTCTTCCATTTGCGAATAATCACACCAACTGTTGTCACCTTCTCACCAAGCTGCTTGGCGATGGTCTTGTAGCCCATTCCAGCCTTGTGTAGGTCTACAATCTTGTCCCTGACATCCTTGGACAGCTCTTTGGTCTTGGCCATGGTGGAGAGTTTCCTGTATAAAAGACACCTGGGAGTCAGAAATCTTTCTGATTGAGAGGGGATCAAGTACTTATTTCACTCATTAACATGCAAATCAATTTATAACATTTTTGACATGCATTTTTCTGGATTTTTTTGTTGTTATTCTGTCTCTCACTGTTCAAATAAACCTACCATTAAAATCATAGACTGATCATTTCTTTGTCAGTGGGCAAACATACAAAATCAGCAGGGGATCAAATATTTTTTTCCCTCACTATAAGTGTGACCGTTTGTTCACACACCAAACTTCAAATCCTAGAAGTTAGTTGAATATGAAAAAGCTTGTTGAATAAAATTCATGTTTGTCTTTGGATGAGTTTGTTCAGAGAGAGTAAACATCCAAATGGTGTGCAAACTGAAAATCCTATCACAGTGTGTTAGCTTACATTTTATTTTAAATCAACCAACTCTTCTAAAAGTGAGATGAGAATTAAACTAGAAACTCGCTGTAGAACTCAGAGATAGATTTGTGTCCAGGCATTGATCTAAGGAAGATTATTAAAAAAATAGCTAAAGCATTGAAGGTTTCCAGGAGCACAGCAGGCTCCATCATTGTGAAAGTTTGGAACCACCAAGACTCTTCCTAGAGCTGGCTGTCCGGCCAAACTAAGTAACCGGGCAAGGAGGGCCTTTTTCGGGGGGGTGACCAAGAACCCAATGATCACTTTAACAAAGTTTCATAGTTTCTCCAAAGATAGGAGAACCTGCCAGAAAGACAACCTTCTCTGCAGCACTTTGTCAATCAGGTCTCTATGGTACTGTATAGTGGCTGGACAGAAGCCACTCCTGAGTAAAAGTCATACTGTTTGACATGCCGCCTGAAGGACTCTTATAGTCTGAGGAAAATATTCTCTGGTCAGTTGAGACCCAAAAAAATCAAACCATTAGGCCTACCAAGCGCTACGTCTGGCGAAAGTAAGGTACCTCTCATCACCTGGCTAGTACCATCCCTACGGTGACGCATGGTGCTTGGTGCTTCATGCTATGGGGATGCTTCTCAGCAGAGGGACTGGGAGACTAGTCAGGATTGATGGAAGGATGAACTGAGGTCTAAAATACATGGAGGTCCTTGAAGAAAACCCGATCCAGAGCACTCAGGACAGGTACCGCCCACTGGTGTAGACGTAGACATGACATCATTACTCAGGCAACCGTCAAACGGAGGGAGCCGTAACTAGCTTAGAACCCCCTATTATCGGCATAGCCAACAGCAGTTTTGAAATATATCTTCTTGTACCGAGTAATCATACGATCAAGTTGTCAATGTTTAGTGATTATTTGTGACATTCAGATGGTAACTAGCATGTCATTAATTAGCATTTCTCAAATGTCAGGGGAAATTTTTATATTTTCAACTAGTTGGTTAGCCACGTAGCAAAAAAATATAACCCCCTATTATCGGCCACCGTCTCCTATTATTGGCCACCTTACTATTTTGTTCAATAATGTTTTACTTCCTTTTTATTTGTGTTACAAATGACAGATCATAGTCTTCTCTCAAGTGTTTGCTAGAACGTTTTAGCTACCTTTCATGCCTTCTGGTGAAGAAAAAAACTCATTACATCTGATCACTTTGATATGACATGATGTCTGGTCTGTCTCGCAAGTCGAATTTCATGATTTGGAACTTATCTACAACAATTTCCATACACATTTTTTAAATCTTAAAAATAGTATTTAACCTCCAAACATCTCTATAAAAAATGGTGGTGGGCTAGCTGAATTTTGTATTTAATAGCAAAATACACCGTTGTTTTCCAATGCATTTAAATTTTGAATTTGAGAGGATTTGGTTCTCCAACCACTAGAAACGGCTGATAAAAGGGGGACGTTAGCTATGCTTATTTGACAGAGAACATTCTTTTGTTAGAAATATCATTTCTTTGCTTCCTGACTTAAACAGTGTAAAATAGAAGAACATAAGAAGTTATATGAACTTAAGTAGTTCAGTTACCTGCGCTCCTGATTTAACATCCACAGGGCAATGAGACATGGATGTGCACTTTCTGCAGTTTTTTTCTCTGTCCATTGAACCTCTTACTCAAGCCATAAGGTCTCTTGTAGCATTACATGGTGATAACACTAAAGACACTCTAAAAAAATGGTGTATTTTAGGCAAATGTCATATCTGTTATGTAACTCAACCCCTATGTACAGTAGTAGCTCAGTCATACTTGGCTGGGTGAGTTTGTTTGGTACTTTTTCTAGATTTACAGTTTATTGGAATACTTCTCATGCCCAAACACATGCAAAACCCTTCATCATCAGAAGATCTCTCGTTTAAGATTTTCTCAGACAAATGTACTTGCCTGTGGGGATTAAAATGACTAAAAAGCATTCTTCCCTATTTTAAGCAGCGTCCCATTTTGACATCACTCCATCATTCACCTGTCAGAATGGAGCGTAAGAATTGCCACCCCATAAACCATCATCATGATATCCAAACCACAAAGATATTATGGAATTCTAGTCAGTTACAGGATTTGAAAAGCCCAGGGCCTATATATGAGTAGGTATAGTACTGAGGAACTAGGAGTCGAGAAAGGTCTGACAGTAGAAGATCTAGGAATTCACCGTTCATTTGGTTCAGTCAATGTGGAATTTACAGTTTTCGATAACACAGTGTGTGATCCAGTAACTCTTCAGGTCTCCTGTCCCTCTGTCTTTACATTTACATTGCCATGACACCGCGTTACGCCCAAGCTAATGGCATGAGTATAAACTCAATCTCAACTTATACAGAAAGGAATGTATACAGAGCTACTTCTCTGTGTATTAGAATGGGCATTTATGCTGCTTCTCTTGGCCCCATGACTGTGTACATGATATGGATGTAGGAATGAGAAAGGTTATATATAGGATAGGGTAATTTAAGTGTCTGTTGTGTCTGAGTGTCTGCTGTGATGACTGTGGTGTGAGGCAAAGCAATGGTGACTGACTGCACTAATAATCACAGTGCACATGTGGGCTGTCTCAGGGTTCATGCTTTCATGTGAGGCTTCAGAATTTCCTCCTGATAGAGGTCTGGAAACAGCGCTGTGATACTGGATGGGATGAATGTGGTACATCCCTTCCGGTTCATCCCTTTAGCGACAGTGAATGATAGAGCTGCATATCAATAGCCGTGAGGAAAGAAACTCCAGATGTTCCCATAACCCATATCTTCCCATATCAGCACATTTCTTATTTTTTTCATATACGTCTCATTGATTGCCTGGAGAGAACAGGCTTACCATAATAACAGGCTAGATCATAATATGTCTAGTATATTATTCTGTCAATGGATTATGGGATCTGATTTGTTCAGATGACAGGTGGGGTCTGGTCTGTCCCTCTCTTTATCTATGGCAGAATTTCCCTGCAGAGGGTGCTGTTGGTTTATATTCCAGTATAAGTTTACGTCTGGCAATCACAGCATATTCTGGCTCTCCACCTCATGAGAGATCTGCTCCAGCTCGCAGCTATGGCCAAGTCAGTATCCTCATCCATCATATTCTCTGTCCATGCATTTATCATGCATTGTTTTATCATTTTCACATTTTTCCCACAAAAACAAATCTGTAATGTTTATGGTCCCCTTTTATACAAACGTGTATCTGATTTTTGTCAGCGTGCGCAATTATGAGAGTTAGGGGTTTTCACGTCTGTACATTAACGTAACAAGCCAGCTTGATCACAATTCCCATTCATGCATGTGTTGTAAATGAGCTGTGTGGACATTTCAAAAATGTTTGGTGTTGCCCATAACCTTCATTTTACATTCCACTTTGATGTGTTTTTTTTGCTGCACAGTGTAAATCAAGCCCAGTGATAGACTTGGCTACTTGCTTTATTTAAAACACGATGGTATGGTAATCTGGCCAGCTCTGGCATAAGTCAAGCACCAATGAAAGCAGAACAATTCAATTAGTTATATAACAGTGTTTGTAATGATTGTGCATCTGAGATTTCAGCATTTCATAAACAGCAAATGACGTGGAGTAAGGTGTAGCAGCTTCACTCTATTCAGGTTTATATCCGATAGAGTTTAAGAATAATGTGGTCTTTCTGTGTGCAGCTGTCCAGTCGTGTAGCATCAGTAATGGAGGATGTGAGCACTTCTGTGTACAGCAGTCCCCTGCTGCCTTCCGTTGCCACTGTAGAGCCAACTATGTGCTGTCTGAGGATGGCAAACACTGCAAATGTGAGTATTCCTAATCCTCTGGCATTCGCACATTACTCTGCACCTGACAGCACATTCATAGTCATTTACTGAAGATTTCATCTTCTGGAAACTACCAGCATTTTATGTTGGGGGCATTGGTGTGATGCTGATTTGAAGGGTGCGGGTGTGTTTACGTCACACTACACACTACCTTAAGTCACAGGTGTCAAACTACAGAGGTTGGTAGATTAGTTCAAATCTGAACTCAAGTAAAAGTGCATGAATTCTCATGAAATTCTCATAAAATGAATCTGTAGACTCAGTCAGTGTAGACCTCAGAGGAAGATTATTCTTTTTGTGTCAACCAACATTATATGCTTGACGTTCTATGCAATTTCCAGTTACTAGTGTGTAATGAAATCAAGTGGGTACCTGCAGATGATATGGAAGTCCTGCATTTTCATTGCAATCTGCTCATGGTTTTCTATACTAATATGGGCTACGTTACTGACCATGAATACACAGTGAGTGAAGTGTATGCTCTTGAGGAAACCATTAATGCAGAGAGAAAGAGCTGTTTGCATTTTGAGTGTCTGGAAGTTAAAAGAAACAGGAACCTGATACAGATATTCAATGTAAGACATACTTCCAGCAGCTTCCACTTCAAATATTATGCTGTTTTAAAATAGCAAAATAATGGATGGACAGAAAGGGGAGAGTATAGGCAAGACACAAGCCAACAGGGGAAGGGAATTGAGATGCATTTAGTACTGAAGGTCTATTTAAACAGTTTATGATAACATCATAGATTCATAGGTCCCAATAGCTCATGTCTTAAAGGATGTCTGTGTTAGAAATTATTTGAGTGAATCAGGACCTGATTTCAAGTGCGTTTTAGACATTGGCCATGACCAGGTTTCCCTGATGTCTGCTGCGTTGGAAACACTGCACAAAAATACTCTCAACCTTAATCAGTATGCCTAATGTGTTACAGTGAAAAATCCATGTTTCGATAAGAACGGAGGCTGTCAGCACATCTGTCTTGCAGAAGGGGGAATACCCATCTGTGACTGTAGAAACGGGTACAAGCTAGCAGAGGACAGAAGGACTTGTGAAGGTAAGATGTCTTGATTATCTTTTGATTACTGCGATTTATTCAGGGCCATGTTGTGTCGGTATTGAAGTTTTGGTGAAGATTTGTAAAGACTCTTTGTTTTTCTGTCCCAGATATTGATGAGTGTCAGTCAGGGCAGACAGGCTGTGCTCATGGTTGCCATAACACCTTGGGCTCCTTCTCCTGTGTGTGTTACGCTGCTTACGAGCTGGGAGCAGACGGACGCCAGTGCTACCGTAGGTTTGATCCCTGTAGTCACTGCAATCTCTTAACCTGAATATTATCGGAAATATGACATTTTTTATCAAATGTAATACGTTCCCACGATTGACGTAGCAGTAAAATCACTGCCTGGCAGTGCGGTCAGTTTAATCCTGCTTGCAGGATAGAGACAGTGCCCAAGGGACTCGCATGGGATTGTACCGAGAATCTGAATCAGAAAGGATTTTATTGCCAAGTAAGTTTCACAACAAACAAGGAATTTGTTCTGGCAGGTGGTGTCAACAACTAAATACAAAAGGAATAAGGGAAGTAAAAACAAATAAGAACAGTGGTCTAAGCATAAAAATAGTTAATTGTGCATTCATAAATTACTAAAAATAAATAAAAATTAATGCAAGAAGCAAGTTTTTGTCCAGTTGAGGGTTGTGTGTGTATGTGAGGAGGGGTAATAGATTTTGTCCAATTGAGGGTTGTGTGTGTATGTGAGAGGGTTATAGATTTATCCATTGAGGGTTGTGTGTGTATGTGAGAGGGTTATAGATTTATCCATTGAGGGTTGTGTGTGTATGTGAGAGGGTTATAGATTTA
>JACXGI010006100.1:0-43505 GCA_016801175.1 Esox masquinongy | reverse complement strand
TTTCTCGTCCTGCCTATCCGTGCACCGACCGATCGCCCGTTCCCGACTATTCTGCCTGAGCCCTGCCTGTACTTCTGTTGTCCGCCGGAATTCTGACCTCTCGCCTGTCCCTGACTACTCTGCCTGCTCCCTGACTGTACTACTGCCGCCAGCCCGTGTACCGACTCTCTGCCCGTCCCTGACCACTCTGCCTATCGCTTGTCTGCCCCTTCGCCGCCGTTACGTTAAACGCCTTACCTCCCGTCCCCGTCCACTCTACCTGCCCTTTTCCCACTCGCTCCCAGTCCGCGATTGGATCCTCACCCGTGCCCCTGACAGAAATCTAAGATTTTCCTCAGTCACTTACTATATAATGCTTTTGAAAACCAACTGTCATAAACACAATATATGAATTGTCATTATATTATAACATAACATTGGAACGTGTCAAACATTGCAGACCTGCCAACCTGTACGCATATGGTGTAGGATGTACGTAATTTCATCTCAAATTCTGCTGCTACGAATTACTACTATTGAATACACAAAAATAGTATTCTATTTTTTTCTGGGGTTTTTTATTCACTGTTTAATGTTGGAGCTGAGTCACTCAGCTAATTCGGTTGAGTAAAAATCTCATGGCAGGGTTGCTATGTCGGCTTTTTATAAGCAACTTTGGGCTTTTTTTCAGAAAGTTGCTTGGAAATATTATCTGTCTGGCTAAAAATGTAATTCCACCTTTAAGAGACATTCTTTGTATGTTTGCTAAATTGGAGGATTTTGAATGTACCCCGACCCCATTAGAGCAGCCGGCTCTCTCTCTCACACTTAAATAGTACACCTACTGAAGTGTGTGTGTAAATAAAGGCATTACTTTTTGGGGCTTTGTCTGCAGCTCCAAGTTGCTTGTTTTGGGCTTCTTTTGACAGCCCTGTTTGCATGTTTCTCTTGCGATATCTGACAAAACACTATCTCAGTGTCCTTTCTATTATCTCATTTTTCTATGTTTTACAAATAAATTATTTTTCTGTAATGCAAGTTCTGGTACTATCAGAGGAATAACCTCTGGTTAAATGTAACAATCTGCTGATGACGGATAATGCAAGTTCTTGTGCTGCGGTTCAGATATCAATGCAGGGTATTATCTCACAAAAGGACTGACGAGTTTATCCAAGCACTGGAGCGCAAGGATTGAGATAACATGGTGGTTCAGTAAACAGTTCTGGGAACTGTAATTCAATGAGGATGAATATAAAATGCATGTACAGATCTGGCATAAATGTCCCCCTCGAGACAGCCGGGTAAGACATCGGTGCAGAGATTATCTCACGAAGGGACTGACGGATTCATCCTAGCACTGGAGTGCAAGGATTGAGATAACGGGGTGGAGAGGCCCCCTGGAGGTTGGTTAGAGAATTATAACAATCTGTTTTTTTTAATCTATTGCCTTTTTATGTTTCTTTTCATTGTAGAGCACATTGAATTGCTTCTATATAGGAATTGTGATATATAAATAAACTTGCTTGCTTGCTTACCCGCCCGCCCCTGGCAAGTTGTAATACAACTTCCTTGAGTCCATTGGCAGTGACACACTAATGAAGGAAAAAGGGTAGGGAACAACGAGTTGATTGCCAAATACATGTTCGAGAAGTTAGGGGCTACTCAAGCACATTGCTAACCAACATTGTCATAGTTAGCTAGCTTTTTATCTGAGTCGTCATTACGATGAAGGTAGCTAGCTGGTGTCACTAACTAACGTTAACGTTGTGATGCAGATAGGTTATCTAGCTAGCTCAGCTAACATTACAGCTTTTAGTCAGCTACTGTAACGTTAGAGACCAAATACTCATTGAAAACACAGATACAGTTCTAATTTAAATTATCAATGTGTTTAACACTTTCAAACTTGCTTTAACAAGTGTTGTGATTCATGAACTAAGCTAAAGTGTAGCAATGTTTCACATCATTAGTGCAGAGCAGCAAGTCTGCGGTTAGAGAGGCCGTCGGAGGCTGACAGGAAGTAAAAAAACGTACCTGTAGGCTTACCTTCCAAAAAAAATGAGTCCCCCCATATCAGAAATGGTTGGGAAGATGCCAGGAGACATGGCCACGTCTCTAGCAATTAATGCACCAGAATCACCCTTTTTGGACAGTGTGCATTTACAATTTTGATATCAGCCACCAAGGAACATTAGGTAAAAAAATCACATCTGCATATTAAATGAAAGTTAAACATTTAAAATTTAACATAAAATATCAACTCAGAGTGCAGAACAGTTACAGACAACATACTATTAATTTTAGGCAATTCAACTGAAATACTTACAAAACGGGTAACTGGATACTACTATGGTCAGTTTTTTCAACCACCATCATGTACACTAACATTCAAAAGTTTGGGGTCATTTAGAAATGTCCTTGTTTTTCAATTCATTTGAATAGGAAATATAGCAAAATGACTAGTAATTCACAGGATTTGAAATAATTACTGATTCAAATAATAGTTTTTCTTTCATCAAATAATCCACCATTTGCAACAATTATAGCCTTGCAGAGCATTGGCATTCTTGTTGTCAATTGGTTGAGGTAATCTAAAGAGATTTCAGCCCATGCTTCCTGAAGCACCTCCAACAAGTTGAATTGCAAGATGGGCACTTCTTACTTATGGTCAAGCTGCTCCCACAACAGCTCGATAGGGTTGAGATTCAGTGACTGTGCAGGCCACTCAGAATACCAGCTCACGGCTTCTTCCCTAAATAGTTATTGCACATGTTGGAGCTGTGTTTTGGGTCATGGTCCTGTGCCACTTCACCACCGCCATAGCACCCCCAGACCATCAAATTGGCTCCACCATGCTTAACAGATGGTGTTAAGCACTCCTCCAGCATCTTTTCATTTGGTATTCATCTCTGAGGTGTTCTTTGTGATCCGAACTCCTCAGACTTGTCTGTCCACAACACCTTTTTCTGATCTCCAGTGTCTGTGTTAATCTTGGTTTATACTTCTGCGTGTCTGTGTTCTTAACGTCATGTGCGGGTGTGCGGAGACGTGCTCAGCTTTGATAGCTGTGTGGCCTTGTTGTGTAGATACCCATTATTTTTTTTTGCGCTAGGCTGCACTGTTGTGCAAAATGTTGGTTTCTTGCTTGTCGAGCAGGAAAACTTCACAGAAGAAGTAACTGTGTAGTTGGTAAACAATATAATAGCTACATAGCTAGATCGGGGAAGACGCAAACAACAATCTTTCTGGAATGAGTTTGAGAGAACTTTAATAAAAACAATTAAAGAGGAGGAGAAGGACGATGAGTTGGAAGAACTCATTTGTATACAGTTAATTAGAAGGAGAGAGAGAAGACACAAAAGGAAGTGGTCAACGAGGCCTTTGAATATGTCTCGAACAGATGTCGGAGAATACAGATGTCGGAGAATACTTGTTCAGCAGATGCGTAACATGGACGAAGAGATGCATTTCAAATATTTATTACCTATATTATTTATGTAAACTCTCTCCGCCATCCAACCAATCATTGTTTGTGCGGCTTTGCAGTTGTCATACGTGTAACTACGCACTTTTAGATTTTTGAGCTGGTGCTTGGCTGTGCAGGCCTGTGCGGCCATGTGGTGTCCGTGGTCCCTACACAGACGTGTTTGACATTGAAGTATAAATCAAGCTTTATTTTACCCTTCTTAATCTTTTCTTTTTATTGGCCAGTCTGAGATATGGCTTTTTCTTTGCAACTCTGTCTAGAAGGCCAGCGTCCCGGAGTCGCCTCTTCACAGCTGGTTAAGACTGGTGTTTTGGTACTATTTTATAAAGCTACTATTTTATAAATACACTCTAATGTATTTGTCCTCTTGCTCAGTTGTGCACTGGGGCCTTCCACTCATATTTCTCTTCTGGTTAGAGCCAGTTTGCACTGTCCTGTAAAGGGAATAGTACACAGTGTTGTACGAGATCTTCAGTTTCTTGGCAATTTCTCGCATGGAATAGCTTTAATTTCACAAAACAAGAATCGACTGACAAGTTTCAGAAGAAACTTCTTTGATAAACTTGGATTAGCAAACACAACATGCCAATGGAACACAGGACTGATGGTTGCTGGTAATGGGCCTCGGCACGCCTGTGTAGATATTCTGTTATAATCATCAGTTTCCAGCTACAATAGTCATTTACATCATTAACCTTCCTTACACAATATTTCTGATCTATTTAATGAGCAAAAATATTGCTTTTCTCTGGATAACAAGGACATTTCCAAGCTACCCCAAACATTTGAACAGTGGTTTAGGTATAGTACAAATATTTTATTATGGCTTGGGTGAATGACAAACTAGGTTTCTGCTGTACAATTGTATATATTTGATAGGGACAAATTGTAAATCAATATGCTGCAAAAGGCACTTTTGAATGTTCACCAAACACACGTTTTAAAGAAACACCTGTTGTGAGTCAAGAGATGGATGTTTCATTTCCTAATGATCTGTGGCATTGTTTTTAGTGGTCAAACACCACTGGGTCCACTGTGTTCTAGAGATGAAAGATATAATAGAAGGTTCTGGAAGGAATAAATGCCATTTGGTTTGTTTAACCACTTGTTAAAAAAAAAAATCTTGAAAGAAAATAATATTAAAGTGTTCAAGTGCTTTGTGTCCATTAAAATTAACAAACACTCAATTGCTGCCTGTTGCTCTGTGACCATCAGTTATTACACCTGGCTTAACCATTCATGACAGAATTGTTATCTATAAACTGTTTTACTCAACACTGTCCATGTAAAGCTTGATTATGCTAGTGAGAAGTCATTTTGAGATGCTGCAGTTGTCCTAATCATAAAATGCTAATATCAGTTATATGCTAAATATATCCACATGAAACAGCCAGTATGTCCTATAATCATTAAAATAATTTAGACCTAGAACACAACACAGATCATCCTATCTCTATGCAGCTGGTGGTGAAGGTTGTGATGAATGATGGAAGCTCCAAGACACTGATGGTGGATGAGAGACAGACAGTAAGGGATGTCTTGGACAACTTGTTTGAGAAGACTCACTGTGACTGTAACGTGGACTGGAGCCTATTTGAGACCAACCCTGAGCTGCAGCTTGGTGAGTAAATTGCATGACAGTCGTTGTATTTTCAGCCTTAAGCCTTGGAAATGGAAATGAGTCAGAGGTGGCATGTGGTCGCTCATTTCCATTAGGCTTGAGGCTGAAAATACCTTGGCACATAAAGAGCTGTTTCACATTGATAAAAGAGAGGTGAGATTATTGGTCTCCTATAATTCTGCAGCATCAAGCTAAAACAAATGTTGTAGGTTCTATTTTGATGCTTGTTTCAGGGCCTTAAAAGTAACCAATTGTTATGGTGAAAATATAGTAAATAGTACAGTAAAGATTATTTCAGGGGTTGTAATCAACTTCTCAGTTGTTGTAAATTCAAATTATTCAACAGGCTACACAAAGCCTGTTAAATGTAATGTTGTTGGTTGTGGTTCCCTTAATTTGTTAATTGCTTTGCACAGAATGCCTAGTTTTGCAGTGATATATTAGTCAAATGTTCTGGGAAAGACAGAATTTCAAACAAACTTCAAGCTAGGTGTGGGTATTGGCAAGTATCTTGCGGTACAATATATATCACGATACATGTTACGATTCAATACAACACGATTCATCACAATATCACAACTGAATCACGATACTTACTAAAGTGCTAAAGAAAACCTCAAATAATATTAGGCTATATACTTGAATGGACAATCTGTAGCTAATCCCCAAGGGCAGCCCCTAATAAAAAATTAACCACTCAATTTGAAATGACTTAGAACTTCTAAATTTAACCCTTTAGACCCCTATATAATTCTAGAATGCTGCTGTTGATTAGCCTACTGAAAATTCTCAAAATAAATCATATTTTCTCACACATTTCAAACAAACAGACATGGCGCAAAAACCAAAACCAAATTACAATAAGTTAACTTTGTTTTAGAGAGCATGTACTCTTTTTAATTTGACAACACATTAATGTAACTTGGAATACTATAATTTGTTGTCTCCCATTAACAATCAATAGAAAGAACGAACGTCTAAATTTACATAAAAAGATATATTGCGACGAGATTGAGCCAGCAGTCAAATTTGGTCGGTACAGCTAATATGATCATAATAAAGTAAGCACAAGGCAAATCTCAAGACATACGAGTTTTTATAAATGATAAGGGAAAGTATGTGGCGTACATCTTTTGGCAGATGCAGGACATCATCGCGATCAAGTGACAACGTCGTCAGCGAAGCACAACATTACTGCTTCTTGGCTAGCTAGTGAAAGTAAGAGCTTGTTGCTGCACAAGTGAAACATTTGCGGGCAGACAACTTTTTTTTAGTCTGACAGACCAAAAACAAACCAGACTATTAGTTATCTAGTTAGCAATGGCATTTTCTATATTTGAATGAAATCGGAAGAAACGCGAGAAAACAACCAACTAGTCAGCCGGCTACACAGCCACTGCAACGCTTTCCATTACACGGCTGAGCAAGCAACCATTAGAGTTCCACAGCTGATGTGCTTGTCTATCAAGTTATCACGGCAGGGTTGCTGTTGTAATCTGAAAGATATTACCAGCATTTCACAGCATAAAGTATGGACAATACAAAACTTGTAGCCACAGTTTATTTCTTACTCACCTCATTATCACTTTCAAGGACATTTCTAACCTCACCAAACCAGTATCACCAAACAACACAGAAACAATCTCTTATAATGTAAAAAGTCGTGGCCGCTTTGGCGCAAGCATTTTGAGTAAGGAAATTAATAAAACAAAAATGTGAAATGACATCTGGTTTCATATTAATGACGGCATTCATGGGAATACAATAACATACTTTTATCAGGTAGATTTTGTGATATATACCCAACTATTCTTGTTAAAGAAACACGCATGTTCAGCGACCGCTACAGTAATTTAAAAGACGGCTGTCAACAGCATAAAAAATAAATAAACATTGATTCCAGAGATCAGAATATCGATACAATATTGTGAAAGAAAGAATCGCGATTTTACATTAAATCGTTGTATTGGCTCAGCACTGCTTCAAGCCGCTCTCTCCTCAACTCCCCAGACAAGCAATGCGGTTGACTCGCAGTTCTTCCCTGTTCAACTTTTCTCCCCAGTCCAAACTAGGCTGTGAAAGTTATTGCGTTAATGTGTGCGATTAATTAAAAATGCTTAAAGCAGCTAATTGTTTTGTCGCCATTAACGCATTTACTTGTTTGAGCCTTAGAATTATCTATAGTTAGTGTTTGACTTGGGTGGGAGCTGTCACTTATTGATTTGCAACAATGTGTAAGTAACTTTATTGGCACTTGACTTGTGTTGGAGTAGTCCGGAGCGCTTTATGTGAACTTTTTTCAATACAACAATACAACAATGGAGAGTTGCCTACGCATTTCTCTAGTGAATCGTGTTTACTCACCACTTGTCTGTGAATCCTGCCTTACTGCGTGTTACCTACTCGTATATTAGGACAGTGGTTACTTAAACTGGGGGTGCGACCCCTCAGGGGGTCGCCAACAAAATGGTGGGGGTCACGAGATGATCTCTGTTTGAATGTATTAAACAAGTTTTAGTTTTCAATTAAAGTTCTTAAAATGTAAATCTAGAGTTTTTAAAAATATCCAGTAGCCTAGATGTACAATTAAGTATTTCCATACTGTTTCTCTGAGAGAAAGAAATGGACCGGATGCTCTGTCTACGCAAACTGAAATCTTTCCCGCTTTATTAAAGAAAACAAAAACAAGCTGAATGCTTGAGTTCCTAGACAGCTAAGACGGAAAGATGGACCGGTGGCTCCAGAAAAAGCCAATGAAACGCTAAGAAGAGCAAAAACGACAAGTGGGTCTACTGCAGCTCCTACACTAGCATCCTCAGATGGGATAGGTCTACATAAAACCGGTGAGAATAAGAAAGAGCCTTTCACTAAGTGTCGGCACTATCAGAAAGAATATATAAGATACTGCTTTACCTGCCAAGTCAAAAGTGAAATGGACCACCCACACTGTGTGCTTTGCGGTGATGTTCTGGCAAATGAGAGTTTAAATCCAGTCAAAATGAAGAGGCATCTTGAACCAGACATCCCGATCATGTTCATAAACCTGTATGTTTCTTTCCGCGAAAGGAAACTGACATGCTTGCACAAAAGACCGTAATACATGAGCAAGCTACTTTATCCAGCAAAGCCCTAGCAGCTTCATACGAAGTAGCACAACTGATTGCAAAAGCACTAAGGCCACACACAATTGGTGAAACCCTCATCTTTCCCACGACAATTGCAAGCAATTGACAAGCACAATGCACGGTGAAAAGATAGCAAGAGCACTTAAGCAAATCCCCTCTCGAATGACACCATATCCAAACGCATTAATGACATTGCTAACGACATCAAATGTCAGCTCATAGAGGGAGCGAACAAATCTAGATTTTCTTTACAAATAGATGAGTGTACTGATGTGTCGAATGCCGAACAATGAATTGTGTTTATTCGCTACAGTCTGCTCTGTTCTGCTCTGCATTGGAAGGAAGGAGTACAGGTGATTACATTTTCAATAATCTTAACAGTAAGATGGAGGAGGAAGGACTGTGTTGCGAAAATTGCACTGGCATATTCATGGACGGTGAATATGCTATGCAAGGAAAAAACAAAGGGCTGAAAGCAAAAGTTCTATGTGTCGCACCAAATGCACTGTATTATCCACAGGGAGGCACTTGCTACAAAGACAATAGAGCCCAAGCTTAATGATGTACTCCAAACAGCAACCGAAATAGTAAATTATATAAAATCACGCCCACTATATACTAGAATCTTCTCACTTCTCTATCAAGAAATGAGGACTGAACACATGTCTCTTCTTTTCAATTCCGAAGTAGGGTGGCTTTCAAGGGGCAAAGTCCTTACACGCCTGTTTGAGTTGTGGGATGAGGTGCGCGTCTTCCTCTCAGACGTGCTTTCCCCTCTCACACACAACCTTACTGACCCGAAGTGGATGGCAAGTCTTGCGTACCTGGCAGGCGTATTTATACAAGCTAGACACACTCAACTTGTCACTTCAAAGCCCCAACCCTATCCTGACCCTCTCAGACGAAGTGGATGCTTTCACAAAAAAGTTGTAGCGCTGGGAGAGTGGGGATTTTGAAATGTTTTCAGAGCTACAGTATCTCACAAAAGTGAGTACACCCCTCACATTTTTCTAAATATTTGAGTATATCTTTTCATGTGACAACACTGAGAAATGACACTTTGCTACAATGTAATGTAGTGAGTGTACAGCTTCTATACCAGTGTAAATTTGCTGTCCCCTCAAAATAACTCAACACACAGCCATTAATACCTAAACCGCTAGCAACAAAAGTGAGTACACCCCTATGTGAAAATGTCCAAATTGGGCCCAATTAGCCATTTTCCCTCCCTGGTGTCATGTGACTCATTAGTGTTACAAGGTCTCAGGTGTGAATGGGTAGCAGGTGTGTTAAATTTGGTGTAATCGCTCTCACACTCCTTCATACTGGTCACTGGAAGTTCAACATGGCACCTCATGGCAAAGAACTCTCTGAGGATCTGAAAAAAAGAATTGTTGCTCTACATAAAGATGGCCTTGGCTATAAGAAGATTGCCAAGACCCATGACCCTGGTCAGCCTGTCAGTGCTTAGACCATACGCCACACACTGTATCAATTTGGTCTGCATGGCTGTCATCCCAGAAGGAAGGTTCTTCTAAAGATGATGCACAAGAAAGCCCGCAAACAGTTTGCTGAAGACAAGCAGACTAAAGACATGGATTACTGGAACCATGTCATGTGGTCTGATGAGACCAAGATAAACTTATTTGGTTCAGATGGTGTCAAGCGTGTATGGTGGCAAACAGGTGAGGAGTACAAAGACAAGTGTGTCTTGTCTACAGTCAAGCATGGTGGTGGGAGTGTCATGGTCTGGGGCTGCATGAGTGCTGCCGTCAGTGGGGAGCTACAGTTCATTGAGGGAACCATGAATGCCAACATGTACTGTGACATACTGAAGCAGAGCATGATCCCCTCCCTTCGGAGACTGGGCCGCAGGGCAGTATTCCAACATGATAACGACCCCAAACACCCCTCCAAGATGATCACTGCCTTGCTGAAGAAGCTGAGGGTAAAGGTGATGGACTGGCCAAGCATGTCTCCCGACCTAAACCCTATTGAGCATCTGTGGGGCATCCTCAAACGGAAGGTGGAGGAGCGCAAGGTCTCTAATATCCACCAGCTCCGTGATGTCGTCATGGAGGAATGGAAAAGGACTCCAGTGGCAACCTGTGAAGCTCTGATGAACTCCATGCCCAAGAGGGTTAAGGCAGTGCTGGAAAATAATGGTGGCCACACAAAATATTGACACTTTGGGCTCAATTTGGACATTTTCACTTAGGGGTGTACTCACTTTTGTTGCCAGCTGTTTAGACATTAATGGCTGTGTGTTGAGTTATTTTGAGGGGACAGCAAATTTACACTATTATACAAGCTGTACACTCACTACTTTACATTGTAGCAAAGTGTCATTTCTTCAGCGTTGTCACATGAAAAGATATACTCAAATATTTACAAAAATGTGAGGGGTGTACTCACTTTTGTGAGATACTGTACATGACTTTTTGGAGGAGAATGCCATGAATGGTAATTTCATGAAATCCACGATTACCGCTCACCTCTGAGATCTCCTTGACAGTTTCCATCAATATTTTCCCGAAGAGTAAATTCTAGGCTGGGTATGCCAGCCATTTACATGCTCGTCTAGCAATGACCTACCGTCTGAGCTCGAAGATGCGCTGCTCGAGCTTTCCAGTGGTTCAGTGTGGTTGTAGAAATCTTTCTTGAACATGTTCCTGGTACTGTGATGGTAATTCCATCGATAGGAACTCTTAATGGAAGTAAGTACAGAGACAAAATTTTCTTGGCACAATTAACAGTTTAATTTATTTTTGCAAATAGAGAGATACATCCTAAGCCTATCATAACACGCCTGTGAGGAATCTCTGAGGAAAATACATGAACAGTCTGTATTTATTTCAGTTAAAATGTATGTGGTAAGTTATTGCCCTGCTGTCTTATGTCACATAGGTTTTACCCAAAGGGCGGGCTGTCCCCCCACCTTATCCTTCCTGCCCTAGGTGTTTACCATCAAGGGGGTAGGGGAACATCATAAAAGGCAGTCAACCACATTCCTGAAGAACAAAGGACAGATACCCTTATTGGTTTAGGCAGATTAACAGATGGTCAGAGGTCATTATGATCCACTGCAGTCAAGTCAGAAACAAAGATCAGAGTTACACACCAGGTAATAGTAAAGCAGACATTTCTCAAATGTACATTAGTTCAAGAATTTCCATAACAGTACTCACACTCAGTTGTCTGTATTCAATCAGTGCCATGATGTATCATCAGAAAAGGAGTTGTGATGTCCCGATCTGTTGAACGTATAAGTGCAAAACAATGATTAGCATGGTTAAACAGTCCATCAGACCTTCATCCACTGGGTATTGTTCCGTCAACTCCCAACAATGAAGACAATAGATCAGTCCTGAAAACTTGTGGATCTCAGAAGTTCCATCATTAGAGTGAAGCTTACACCCTATTAAGGCAAGTTTAATAGCCATAATAGTCTATGTCCAATTTCCTTTTCTATCCAGAACTGGCTTGGTTAATGTTTGATTCATTGTGCTATATTTATGCCCGATAGCAACTAGCAGTGAAATAAGATTGTCAGACATGACTTTGCTTAGCCAAATCAGAAATGGTTAGATCTATTCTATTCAACCATTAAAATGTTAGACCTTACATCAAAAAAAAACAATTTCCAAATAAACAAATTAAAAACAAATCCTGTTAATGGAAGATGTGAAACATAACAGATGCCAATGTCCTGTTATAACTATGCACACAGGAAAAAACTGTTTTCATGTAAGTATAAGTACCAATTTGATTTACTTTGAACTCTCAGTTCAGCTCTTTCCTATCATAATGAATTATCTTATCATACATTCCACCCTGCTTTCACTTCATTAAGTCAATGGAAATGTGACACCATGAGTGAAAGCAGAATCACAGTGAATACGGCCTCAGGATGCGCCATCCTGAACCTGCACTGGCCATCATTTTAAGACAGACATGAAAAATAGAGAATTGGTAATAGTGATGGATCTAGAATCCATTCAATAAGGAGTTGCATAATGTATATCAATGTTTCTTAATCCTGGTCCTGGGGACCCAAAGGGGTGCACATTTTTGTTTTTGCCCTTGCGACTATTTCTGGTGAATTTTCGAATTATGTCTTCGGATTTCTTCAGGATAGACAAACACTTTGCTGGCTACATGATTTTCTCGTATTTTCACTTGATGAAAAAGTCTGTTATCGTCACCTATATTGATACATTAGTTATTGCATCAATGTCATTCACGAATGGCTAATAAGCTGTTAAAATGGCCAGTGGCAAAAGCCATACAGTTCATAGATGCTATTTGTGGTTGAGGTAAACTTAATAAGAAAAGTTACTCAGTTTAACACAATGCTTAATGGCGTCTAGCGACATATTACTTGCTAATAAGCTTTTAAAAATGGCCAGTGGCAAAAGTCATACAGTTCATAGATACTATTTGTGGTGGAGGTAAACTTAATAAGAAACGTTACTCAGTTTAACACAATGGTTAATGGTCTCTAACTAAATATTCAAACTCAGCGTGATGTAAATGCATGACAAAATTATATAATGTCAAGAGGCTATACTGACACCCGGTAAATGTACAGCTCTGTGGCGTAGTGGTTAACGACACAGCCTATCATGTGGGTGACCTGGGTTTGATTATCGAGAGGGGAGCCACGATTAACACATTTTATTGCAGGCCGGCTGAACTAGGCTTGCCTGGTTTCTGGTTTAAGTTACTATCCACTTGAAAACATATTGAGTATATTATGTCGGTAACACTTTACAATAAGTGTACATTAATTGACGTTAGTTAATGATTTAGTAAATATTAACAAACATGAATTAAAGGTCTTAATAAACTTGATTTCGTCTTTGTTAATATTAACTAAGGCAGTTATACATGTAAGTACTAATATTAGGAAATGCATTAGTTAAAATGTATTAACATTTAATAAGTGATTGTTCTTGTTTATTTCTGTTGAAGTTAACATTTGCACATAAAAAGATTAGAAATTTTTTTGGACTCTGCACATTTAAATTACTTGCTCATCTTCCAGCATCACATCTTCCTCTTGAGAACAGGTTGAGAACAGAGGACAAACTTGAATGTACTTATCTTTGAGTTACTCCTATACCTTATAAATGTTTGTGTGGACATACAGTACAGTTACAAAATAGTGAGGAAATAATCACTAAATGTACTGCATGTGTGACCATTGTGGTATATTAGAAAACAACAGCAATAAAGGTATTACCGACGTTTGTGCGCTATCCATTAGCATGACCTAATAGGAGTAAACCATTAATTAAAGGCAATTGTGACCCTTATTGTAAGGTGTAAACCATTTGAATAGTAATTAATGGATAATTAAGGTTTGTAGAGTCATTATTAACATGACTTAATAGTAGTAAAGCATTGATTAAAGGCATTTGTGACCCTTATTGTAAAGTGTAAACCATTTCTTTCAATAGAGATTATATGCAATTCATACCAAAATTACATATCTAAACACAACCAATGTTATACACTAGTCACACAAACACACTATCTATAATGATATACATACAGAGGGACCTGTTAGCAATTTTTCTTTTTTTATTAAAGCTGCACAGTTTGCTCTCTTCTTCTGTGTGTGTGTGTGTGTGTGTGTGTGTGTGTGGTTAGGGTTATGCAGATACTATAATGTTAGCCATAATGTGCATTAATGTCAGTGCCACTTATATACAGTTTGGAACAAAAACTTTCCAACCAGGCCTCCCCCCCTCCTAGGTGTTAATATTGGTCTGTGCTGGATACCCTGTATGACACACAATTAATGACATTTTTTTTGTTCTGGTAAACAGGGGGAATAATATGTTGCAATTTACAGACTTTCAAGAGTGATCTCTCTTCAATCACAGAGAAATTATAGCTCCAAAAAGGCCATAATTATATTCAAAGTGGCTCTTTAAGGCTCCTCCTTGGCAGTGAAGGCTTGAACCGGGCAGTGGGAAAAGCAATGTGTTTGGTTGAAGAACACACTAACTACAAGACATTCATCATAGTCTTTCTCTCCATTTCTTGGCTGACTGAAATTGCATGAAATAAGAAAGGCAGATGATCTTAGAAGTTATGATCTGGTAGTGCAAATACGACAGGGAAATCTTGGTATACTAATCTTCATAAAATGCATTACCTTTTGGTAACCACCTTACCTTTTTCACAACATGTTAACAAACTAGTTAGCCATCATAGCCTCAAGCCAGCTAGCCTTGCTTGAGTCCTTAACTCTAACGGTTACTACTTCAAATACATGAAATGCTGCATACTGTATCAACATTGATGCTCTAGTTAATGTTGTTAATGAAAGCTTTTGAGCAGTAACTTATCTTTTACGGGGTTGCCTACTTTGGGTACCTGGCTGTAATGAGATTTTGATGCCATGGGCTTAATCACATGAATGCACAGTTGCACACTGAATCACGTGCACATATTTGGACTTAATTCAGGGTCCCCTCATCTCCTTTCTGTTTCGGCTTCTTAAAATACCTCAATAAACTCATCTGGAATAATAGAGTTCAGTCTTTCTTGAAAACATACAGATTATTAGTAGCTAGCTAACTTTTTGCATAAAAAAAACAAATGCCATTGATTGTTTAATGTTGCTTTCATTCTTCTCTCGTGCCGTGCACTTAACATTAGCTAGACAGCTAATGTAAGCTAACTAGCTGTACATAGCTGCTTAATGTTACATAGCATTTATTCAAAACTAATATTATTTAGTTAGTTAGTTTATAGCAAACACCCTGGGTTATTTAATTAACTCATGATTGTTAGCTGTCGTATTCACATAACCATGGTTCATGCCAGGTAAGTTCAATATTGGAGTGTGGCTGAATTGCACATCCCGGCCAGCTGTGAACTTGAGTAGCTAGCCAATCAACACAGAGATATGCATTGTGCACCAATCAAAGAGTAATTTAAGATGCAGCTCCATGGAAACACCCGCTGTGGGGATAGACCAGATGTTTTCTACTCCTGATGATACAGTTCTATAGCACCGATTGTTTTTTATTAGAAAAATGTTTAGGCCTATAGATATACATATTTTTTTATAATTACGACCTCATCGCCTGCATTTATTGCTGTTGGTTTCTATAACATATCATAATGGTCATGCATGAAGTACATTTAGTAAACATTTCCTCACTATTCAATAATCGGACCGTATGTGCACACGCATTTATAAGGTATAGGAGTAACTCAAAGATGAGTTAATTCAAGTTTGTCCTCTGTTCTCAACCTGTTCTCAAGAGGAAGATGTGATGCTGGAAGATGAGCAAGTAAGTTAAATGCGCAATCTGAAAAAAGATAAAATACAATCTTTAGTTAATGTATGTATAGATGTTTATTTCAACAGGGATAAACATGAACAATCATGTATTTAATTAATGTAGTAAATGTTAACACATTTTAACTAATACATTAATACTTACATGTAAAACTACCTTAGTCAATATTAACAATAATTTAAGTTACTCTTGTTTGTTAGTATTTACTAAATTAACTAATGTTAATTAATGTACCCTTATTGTAAAGTGTTACCGATATGTCTGACCTTGTAGAAGTAGAGTACACTTTAACCGCTATTACCCATAGAGATTGTTCAGAAGACTAAATGTCTACTGAAAAATCATCAGATTAACAAGATGGCTTCAAGAGAAGTTATTTCTGTCCACTAACCAACTTTTCAAAATTAAATAACATATTGATATCTACCAAACCAATACATCTAACATGTTTATACTAGTTGTCTTTGGAGTAACAACTATGAAACCCCATACTTAAATTTTATACATCTACCTGTTAAATACATTTGTTCTTACTTGTCTAAAAGGAATGTGGACGAAAACTCCAGAGAAGTGAAACTCCAGAGAAGTGAAAGTTCTTTCAGAGTTCCTTCTACTATTTGGGACACATTGTGTCAGAGAATGGTGTCCAAATTGGTCAGGACAATATTAAAACCTTAAATAGACCAAAGAATCCAAAAGTCCAAAGAATCTAGAAGAGTTCAAATCATTCCTCTGTTTTTCTGGCTATTACTCTGGAACTCCTTCATGACCCCACTACAGGATACTCGCCGCTTTGTAAGATGGGCAAGTTAAAGCAGAAAGTTGAAAAAACATTCTAAAGGGCCTTCTGGTAGGTGCTGGAAGCCCTTCGCTCAGCAAGCATTTGAGTACATCATTGAAAAACGTACTACTTGGCCGGTTCAGGGCTTTGCAAATCCTAAACTCCCTTACACCCTCCATAAAGATGCTTGCACTACAGGATTAGGGGCAGCGCACTATCAAAAAGCAGGAGGGACAGATGTGCACCATTGCATTAGCTAATAGAGGTTTGTCGTGAATTGATTTGCGTTATGAACTTAAGCTTCTAGCACTTTAATGGTTAGTAACTGAGACGTTTAGTGATTATCTTTCACAGTCATTACATTACAGACAGTAACCCCTTGACTTACATCCTCACCTCTGTGAAATTGGAAGCTAATAGCTATAGATGGCTTGCAACACAATCTACCTTCTTGTTCAAGCTACAGTACAGAGAATCTGAACAGAATGCAGTCTGCCTGTCCAGATGCCTTCAAGGAGAGCTTCTAAATGATCATACATCTCAAAAAGAGAAAGAGAGGATTCACAAATTCACACAACATTTGGCAGATGTTGGTAGAAGACCTCATTGGGCACTGATGATACAGTCAAAGCCATCTCTTTGAGAACAATCTGACTTATAAAGCAACAGATAACAGTGCTGGAATCACCCTGGTGAAATATTTGGCACTCTCCCCAGACGCCATACCAGGCAGAGAATGGCAGGAAGACGAGTTTGGTGGGTTGACAATCATCCCTCACCAAACGGAGACAGAATTAGCTGAAAAGCAAAGAGCGGATCCAGTCCTCAAGGACATTATCCCTCACATGAAGTTGGGAGAAAAGTCGCCTCCTATAGCATGACGAGAGCTTTCTGATGTACCTATCCTTTTATGGGAGTGGAACTGTCTGGAGTTAAAAAATGGAGCCCTCTGGGAGGAGATGAGACAAAGACAGTATCACTTATCAGTTAGAGCTCCTAGAAGATTTATGAGCTGTAATTTTTAGAGGGTTGCACAATTATGTTGGCCATATGGACACTGAGTGAACCCTTGATCTGGTATGGTCTAGAATATACTGGCCAAAATGGCATCTGAACTGGAATGAAATGTCCATATGTGTGACCACTGTGTGGGTAGAAAGGGTCTAACTGAAAACCTGACCCTTTTTTGTGAAGCATGTCTGCAAGGTTTTTATAGATACAGCTCCGGAAAAAATTAAGAGACCACTGCACCTTTTTTTTCCTTTCCAAAAAAGTTGAAAAGGAAGGTTTTGAGTGAGGAACAGAAGCAATTTGCAGTGGTCTCTTAATTTTAACCCTGCTGTTCCTCACTCAAAACCTTCCTTTTTGACTTTTTTGGAAAGGAAAGAAAAATGTGCAGTGGTCTCTTAATTGTTTCCGGAGCTGTAGAATCAGAAAGGGCTGAAACTAAAGATGGACCTGCGTGCACCTTACTCCTTTGTGGGTTTCTGCTTGTTCCAGAAGTTGTGAAATGCACCTTGTCAAAACATGCTCCAAGAGCCAGAATACGTCAGAATCCAAGTGTACAGGAAGATTATGAAATGCCTTAAAAGTCCTGGGCTACAAGGTCCTCTACGGTCCATGACACTTTCAATTCGAGGAAAACTGTCTGTTCCTTCTATGGCTGATCCTGGGTGTAGGTTTTCTAACTAATGAAATTTAAGACTTACCTGATAAGACTCCAGGGGATGCATTGCCTGTTGAAGTTCCATGGTTTGAAACAAACCATGCGACTATTCATAGTGTTCCTGTCACGGTTCTGTCGACAAACAGGAGCCAGGCGCAGGGAGGTAGCTTGCGTTCTTTTATTTAAAGTGCAGCAAGCGTAGTAGGGTGCCGAAAATAAACAGGCACGAAATAGCACTGAACAAGCACACAGAACAAGTACAGCGTCCAGTAAACGAATGAACACAGGAGTAGACAGAGCGTCGCTAAAACAAACAATAACCCAGAAAATCCCCCTAACAAGCAGACAAACATATACCTAACATAATGACATGAAACAAGGAACAGGTGCACTGGTAGCAGAGGGAAAGGGGCGGTGGCTTCAGAAGGCCGGTGACGCCGACCGCCGGAGCCCAGGTGCACCAGCAGGGAGAGCCCCAGGGGAGGGATTTGGGACAGTTCCTGTCATTTACAACAGCTGGTGGCAAGGCAACCTCAGTAAAAAATGGATGAACAACCTAAATAAGAACAATTTAGTTCCAGTAAATTTCCACCACTGTGCCTGCTGAAATGTCAATCAGTACCCATATAATAAGTGATAAGAACGAACAGTATCTTACTAGTGGCTCTGCTGTGAATTTTATGGCACCAATGTCGATTACTGTTCTAATTACAAATAGGGCAAACATCATGTGCTCAGCTGTCTTGAACCTGGTATGCATCCCCCACTACTTAAAAGTTGTTTCAGACCATGGTGTTACAACAAAATCAGTACTATTAAATATTAGGTAATAAACTAACAAATATGTTCTAATAAATGCTCTCATTACTAATTATAAACTTGATTTTATGTTTTTAACAGAATCCTGGTTAGATAAAATAGCAATCCAACACTTACTGAGGCTAGTCTGAAGAACTATAATTTATTCAATCTGTAAGACAGGGCACAAAAGGGGTGGAGTAGCAGTGATATACACAGAGCAGCTTAGCTGTACAAAGGTCGACCTGGGTTTTCATCTTTTATACATGTGGCCTTCATCCTCAAAGTAGAAATATCAGTGCTGTTCTTAATGGTCTATCGACCTCCAAAGCAACTCAGTTTTTCTTTCAGAATTTTCGGAACTAGTGTCACTGATCACCAGACGTGATTAAATTGTTTTTAATGGTGATGTAAACATCTACATAAATAATATGGCTGATAAGAAGGCTATGGAATTCATCGACCTATTGGACAGTTTTGAACTAAGCCAACATGTTGCAGCAGCCACACATAAACATGGTAATACGTTGGACCAAGTCATGTCAAAAGGGTTAAAAATAGACAATGTTTTTGTGACAAATGTCTCACTCTCTGACCATTACTGTGTATTTTACAATACATATTTTACTGCAACCAGAATCAAGGGAGAAACTGTAGTCCAAAAGTGGTTCCTAGATGAGGCAGCAAAGCAGAGCTTCTCGGAACTTGTAAGTGCATTCGAATCAAGTTGTGTAAACAGTGCATGAAATGGTAGGTACTCTAAATAACAATCTGATTAATGAATAGACAAAGTAGCCCCAATTAAAGTAAAAATAAGGTTAGGTGAGAAAACATCACCATGGATAAATGACTGTTCATGTACTAAATAGAGCATGTAGGGCAGCTGAAAGGAAATGGAAGAAATCTGGACTTGAGGTCCATCGTAGTATTTACCAAGAATCCTTAACTGCCTATAATAATACTGCACGTGCTGCAAGAAATAATCATTTTTCCAGGATAGAAAGTGGCAATAACCCCAGAATTTTACTTTCAAACATAGACAAACTGCTAAACCCTGCCCCTATTCCTAAATGGACAAGCCAAGCCTCTGTCACTAAATGCAAGGAGTTTGCTGCAATTTTTAATAACAAAATTACAACCATCAGAGCCAGTATTGCTACAACAAATGGAAACTATTCAAGCAAACCTTGTAAAAAGCACATGAAGACTTTAAATAGCATTACTACTGCCAAACTCCAAAAGATTGTCAAAGAGAGTATATCTACTACTTGCCCTATGGACCCTATTACTACCACTTAGCTAAAAAATATTTTTAGTTGTCTCTCACACCCTGTTTTAAAAATTATTGAAACTGGGGTCTTTCCTGACGCTTTTAAAACTGCTGATGTAAAGACACTTCTAAAGAAACCACAACTAGACTCTGAGGTCCTATGCAACTATAGACCAATATCAAACAACCCATTTCTGAGAAAGGTGTTCTTCACCAGCTCAACAAACTCATAAATGACAACAACATTCTGGAAAAGTTTCAATCTGGTTTTATAGCAAATCACAGCACAGAAACAGCTCTAACCAAAATAGTAAATGATTTAAGACTTAGCATAGATGCAAAAAAAGTCTCAGTCCTAGTCCTCTTGGACCTGAGTGCACCATTCGACACTATTGATCACTATATTCTTTTAGATCATCTTGAAAACAGGGTTGGTCTCTCAGAAAGTGTCCACCGATGGTTTCGATCTTACATTACAGGCAGAAATGTATCTGTCAGTCTTGGTGATGTATCTGAGGAACATTACGCACTATGTGGTGTTGCACAAGGAAGCTGTCTGGCCTCACTACTTTTTTCACTATACATGCTTCCATTAGGCGATGTCATTAGAGAACATAATGTTCTCTAATGACTACGCTGATGATGCCGCCAAGTAGCTCCATACATTTCTGTAGAGCCAGATGACATTAATCTCTGACATAAAATAGAGGTTTTTTTTTACATTGATATGCATCTGTCATGACAGAAAGGGGTTTTGAAGACCATGAGAACCTAGTAGACCCATTATCTGCATGGACAAGGGACAGTGAAAACAAAGTTCTTTTCCAGGAGAGGACAGAGAAATATGAAGTCTTCAAAAACCCTCAGGTGAGTCTTTCACAGCCCTTCTTCAAACTGCAATGATATTCAAAATGTTTAATTTATGCTGAGCAGACCTGTTTTAATGCATTTGTAACTCATTTTAAACATTGTTTGTAAAACAAGACTGAAATCTACCAAGACAATGGATTAATATGTTATTTTAAACCATTTTGAAATGCTAAATATATAATGGGGCTTGCGTAGCAAGATGACCCAGGTTTATTATTTGAAATACTTATTATTATTATTTAAAACCTCTGAGTACTATTATTTAATTTGTCGCAATCCTCCTCTTCTTCCTAATCCCACTATTACACCTCCTTCCACTACTACTAGTACTAGTACATCACCTCCTACTTTTGCTCCCACTCCTACTTCTCTCAATTCACCCAATCTAATTCTCATCCTACCTCCTCTAACTCTCAATTCTCGCACTACAGTATTTCACTTGTGTCTTACAGATTCTGTACTATTATTAATGTTTTCACTTCTTCCTTCTTCAACTATTACTCCTCCTACTCCTCCTGTAGTAAATTGTCCTAGTCCTACAGATGTCGCTCGTTTAATGACAGCAATTTCTTTCCGCGGTAAGATCAGTTAGATTGCGTCAACATATGGTAGATTGTGTCAAACTGTGATTGCACTATTCCAAACACATGGGGGAGCTAGAACGCTGAAAATGCTATTTGTTCTTGAAAATCGTTTTCTAAACGACAATACACACAATGTTCACAATGTTCTCCTAAAATAACAGGTTATAACGAATTTAAAAGCAAAATGTTTCTAGTAGCAACTTCATCAATGATATAATTACAAAATGTTTTAATAAAGAAATACACCAATAGCCTACACAGAAATAAAGACAGTTTGTTTAAACATTTGAATTATCTTAAGAAATAATAAAATACAAAGCAGAACTATTTGTTACATTCATAGTTTTGAAGTACGGCTTGGTAGAAAAACACATCTTATGACAGTTGGCGAATAGGCTGTCAGAGTTTACTCTATTACTGTATTTAATAGACAAATGCGTCTGTCGCTTATTTGTCGCATCAACTAGAGATGGTGCTATGATCTCATTATCCTCTGGGTTTGTTATCTTAATCGATCCTCTTCCTCTTTTTAACAGCAAGCCATAATCGTGGCAAGTGAATTGTGCTGTTCGCTTGCCAGACTCCAACCTTTATACTAATAATCTGAATTATTATTTTTAAGTGGGCAAACGGATTCTAAAATCAACTCCTAATAAATTGTATACAAATACGAATATGATATCGCACCAGTAAAAATTATTATTTTGATTGAGCATAAAAATAAAATAAATAGCTAAAATCACAGCTTTCTCGCTTTTGAAACCGCACATGTTCAAATTGGGATTCCAGATTATTAGTATAAAGGCTGGAGTCTGGCAAGCGAACGGCACGATCGTGTCAGTCTACACATAGCCTATCTTACAACACATCTTCCCTTTTGATATTTTTAGACAATAAAGGTTTACAATTCAAATGTCAAGCTGTATGTCTCAAATCGGTCAATCAAACTGTACAACACATTGTTTACAATTCAAATTTCCGGCTGTATGTCTCAAATCGGTCAATCAGACTATACAACACATTGTTCTGTTCATGCCTCTCACTCGTCCCATTTTATTAAAAGTGAGTTCAAGTGAGTATTCTTAAAACATCCCAATTCCGTGATGGCACTATGACTAACGAAAGTAATAGCCACAACCCAATAAAGTAACAACATGAGCGGGTCGGGGAAACGATACTAGCTGTGCTGGTATTCAGAACAGCAAATTAACCAATCAGAAACATGAAGATGCGGCGTAGAGCTCACTGCCAAAGAATAGTGTGGAGTAAGGCTTGCTTTTACGAGAGGAAGAGGATTGATTAAGAAAATGAACCCAGAAGACAATGAGATAGAGACTAGGGATGATTTGGTGACGAAAATAAATCATCTTCTGTTGTTTGACAATATTTAGAGTTCCAGAGAGATGTCACAAACTAATGTAGGCCTAATATATTAAAAAACCATTAAGACGGTGGTTAGAACAACAAACGGCATCACAACAAATCCATGATTTGTTATGATGCAAAGAAGTCTCCCCTGGGGGTTGGGCGGGTGCTAAGCCCTGAATGTATTGTGATCCTAGCAACGCCTCTGGTCAAGGATATTGTTTTTATTTTGTTTCACTAATTATGAATTACTGTGATACCTTTGAATTACATAGGAAGCTGGATCATCTTCATAGTTCTATAAAATAATTAGCGATATTTCTTATTCAGACAGATTATATGTTCCTTATTTTGTTTATCTCCCAAAAAAAAGGAATTTCATGAATAAGATTGCAATACTAAATTTAGAGGTAAAACGGATTTTGTTGCGCTGCATATAATCAACTATGTCAGCAACATTACACATTCTCATTAAGTTAATTCACAGGGAGCGTCATCCTTTAACGATATTTTGCACAATGTTTTGATTTCAAAATCATGTTTACAATTTGAATAACAGATTTTATATTTACTGTACACCTGAATTCATTAATACATGTGGTTAAAACGTTTTTCTCATGTGTCTAATGTTTCATTTTAATCATAATGTAGTGTCCCACTTTACCTACCAAATTGTCCCACTCAAAAAAAGAATAGCCTACATAGAAGGATTATTTCTAAGAACACAGGCAATAATATTTTAATTTGTTTATTAGGCCCTACAAATGTACTAAATGAAAATTACACAGCACTTAAATTATTAAAAATAATTCCATTAGAATTTAGTTTTCATTTTCATCTCATTGTGATGATGTACAAGGTAAAATAAGAGACACTGTCGACCAGTTTGATACAATCAAAGGATATCGGCATGAATAGCCTTACAAAGGTCTAAAGCACGGTTGCTTCATAAACACAATAAATTTGATAAATAAATAAAGGAAAGGATGACTTCCCATCATTATGCACACCAAATCCTCATTACTAGGCCCACAGCTAAGGAAAACTGTGCACCAGGGTTTACGTTAGCCGGCAAAGGCTTTTCGCCGGTATCAGGTGTATTCTGCCAGATGAAAATATCAACCGCCCAAATATCCGGTGGGAAAAATGCCAAATGAATAAGTAAACAGATTAATAGCATATTAAATAGCCTAATATTGTGTGACCTGTATGATCTGTTGCCAAGAAAACAGCGAGCCTCCGCTCACTCTCACAATAAGACATTACTGAGTCATGTGACTAAGCTCGACGCGAGAATCAAGAGCAGCACACTCCGGTTCCAGCTCAAGCATAAGACTCCGAAATGTCGAAGGCGAAGCAGAGAGAACCGGGCTGGTTTAAAAAAAAACTAGTGATGGTGCAACTGAGGCCAGCAAACGAAGTTCAGTAAATGATCTGAGGCTATAGTATAACTTTCCGCAGAGCCTGTCAAACGCTTTTTTGCACACGTGGGCTACACATCCTATGGAAACAGGCATCATTCGCGCGATAGCCTATTTTTTGAGACGTTTCAAACATTGACCTCAAAATCCCATCAAAATATTGTGCAAAAAGATTGTTGTCTATAAACATAATTGCGATCTGGCTCAAATTATTTAGATCAGGCAATTATGTAGCTAATTGCAACAGCCCTACAGTTGGTATACAGTATTTAAACTGAGTATATGCTCAGTTCACAAAGATTGTGAAGAGCTCATTCTGCTGACTAATTTAAATAAAAAACATTTGTTGGATCACAGAGTTTGTGTTTTATTGCTGTTAAAGTGTAGGCTATTATACAGTATGGCTATTTAAAACATGTCTGGTAGGTCTTCTGTATGGCTGGAATTCTGGAATTTTAACGCCATATTGGCCGTTTTGATAAGACAAATAAGAGACTGCGCTTGTCTATTAAGTAATAATGATGTGAAATTAGGCTGTTGCAAAACTATTCTAAACTTGATTTAAACATACTTAAATTTAGACGCAACTTTTATTTATTTGTCAATGCAATTGATTTGGAACATACCATTTTGAAATCCCTCCTTCAATGACTTTTCCTAAATAGGTGTAGTTTATATTACATTGTTCCGTTGCTAGAATTCTATACTCACAAACTGAAAACTATTTAGAGACTAATTACCGTTTGTTTTACATTGTATTCACATTGTATTCCTACTTAATAACTGATTAGGCATGTGAGAGTACAAGTATTGTAACAGGCGCTTTGTCTCATCGGTCCCCCCTTTGGGTTAATGTGGAGTAATTCACAGTAATTTGTCGACTTTAGGCCATTGTACAGTAAATAAACGAATTACATGTTATGTTCAAATGCCATTTTAAGTTTTTATTGATAGAAACAGATGCAGTCTTCAGGAAATATTCCTGCAGAAAAGTGACATCAATGACGCAAGTAATTTACGCTTGGTAAAAATCTGCAATTAGCCTTCATAAATGTTAACTTAATCGTTGTAATAAACAGCTATATTTCCAGTCAAATAATTGTATTTCAGTTTAAATAATTACAATTAACGAAAAAGAAGAGATTCATGTGTGTAGTCCTATAATTAAATATACATTCTCAGAAATAACATTAAATCAAGCACAGCTACACAGCAACATGGAATCAAACACAGCAACATAGCAATCCATGAATAGGATTATAGTAGACAATATTCCTCCGATTTGAATGTTTTATTCTGGCCATATAAGTACAGATGCTGGCTTGAATAACAGCAGTTTCAGGCCGGTGTCGACTTTCTCACAGATGCCTCCTGGTGGCCATTCTTGTTTTTTATTTTATGTTTTTGTACATGCCGCCCAGCACTGCAACTTATAACGAGGCATACCGCGGCATGCCTCGTCGCAGATCGCCCCCTTGGCGCTGGAATTAAACTCGCGACATCTGTACTACACTGCTCAAAAACATCAAGGGAAGATGTAATCATCACAGTACTACACCAAGTCAATTAAACCTCAGGGATATCAATGTCAATTTTGGAAGCATAAGCCATTGTGAATCAATGTCAACTGTTTTGGCACAAATTAAAGTAATAACAGGGGCACTGGAGAGGCAACAGCAAGACATTCCCCAAAAAGGGAATGATTTTGCAGGTGGTGGCCACAGACAATTGCTCTCTCCTTATCCTTTCTGACTGATTCTTCTCTAATTTTGCATTTTACTAATGTCCTTGTCACCACTGGTAGCGTGAGGCTGTACCTGCAGCCCATTCAGGTTTGCACAGGTAGTCCAGCTTCTCCAGGATGGCATTTCCATACGTGCCGTTGCAAGAAGGTTTGCTCTTTCTCCCAGTAAGGTCTCAAGAGCATGGAGGAGATGCCAGTAGACGGGCTGTTACACAAGGTGAGCTGAACAGGGCCGTAGAAGGGCGTCAACGCAGCAGCAGGACCGGTATCTGCTCCTTTGTGTGAGGAGGAACAGGAGGAGCACTGTCAGAGCCATACAAAATGACTTCCAACGGGCTAGTGGTGTGCATGTTTCTAACCAAACCATCAGAAAAAGACTCCATGTGGGTGACATGAGGGCCCGATATCCTCTAGTGGGACCTGTGCTCACAGCCCAGCACCATGCAGCTCGATTGGCATTTGCCAGAGAACACTAGAATTGGCAGGTCTGCTACTGAAGCCCCGTTCTCTTCACAGATGAGAGCAGGTTCACACTGAGCACGTGACAGATGTAAAAGAGTCTGGAGTCACCATGGTGAATGTTATGCTGTCTGCAACATCATCGAGCAGGACCCGTTTGGCGGTGGGTCAGTGATGGTCTGGGGAGGCATATCCTTGGAGGGTGGCACAGACCTCCATGTGCTAGCCAACAGTACCCTGACTGCTGTTAGGTACCGGGAAGAAATCCTCAGACCCATCGTCAGACCTTACGCTGATGCCCTGGGTTCCTCTTGGTGCAGGACGTTGCCCGGCCTCATGTTGCCAGAGTGTGTGGGCAGGTCCTGGATGACAAAGGCATTGATGCCATTGACTGGCCCTCACCTTTCCCAGAACTGAATCTAATTGAGAACCTCTGGGACGTTATGTATCGGTGCATCTTACGTTGCCAAGTGGGGTCACAGACTGTCCCGGAGCTCACTGATGTCCTGATCCAGGTCTGGGAAATCCCCCAGGACACCATCCGCAGTCTCATCAGGAGCATGCCCAGACGTTGTCGGGAGTGCATACAAGCACTTTGGGGCCATACACACTACTGAGTGACATTATGAGTTGTCGTGATGAAATTCACACAAGTTGGAACAGCCTGTGATATCCATTTTTTTCTTTTAATTTTCAGTTGTGAGTTTGAATCCAGACCTCGGTTGGTGGTTTGGTTTCCATCGACCATTGTTACATCATTTTGTTTTCAATGAATTAAACAATGTACAGGAAAGATTTGGATCTTGAATATATTTTGTTCATCGTGACCCAATGTGTGATTTAAATGTTCCCTTAATTTTTTTGAGTAGTGTACATCAACAAAACACAGGACAAACCAAAATAGTCTAACAATTATACGTGCATCCCTGTACACTTGGATCCTAGCGTGAAAAAATTGATACAACATAAAAAGTTAATAAAAAGTAACATCCCTTTCCATAAACAGAAACAGTAAGGACTATACAATGTCTTCGTATCCCCTATGTCGTAATCCAAATGATCCACATTCGTTAAAATAATGCTTGAATTAATACATTGGTGCAGTCTGGCTATTTATTATGGTCTAGTATGTTCTTTAAATATTTCAACTAACTCTATCATTTTTGTCACAATAGAACTTTTATCTGTGGAAGAAGGACAAGAAAACTCTGAAAGACATGAAAGACAGGGACAAGGAATTACTTGTGGAGGTAAGCCATGCAGAATCTATCAAGTAGTCTAGACTGTTGAAAAGATAAAATGCTTAGTTTTAAATTGTGACCTCGCCATGACTGCTTGATCTCATCTTGTCTCCACACTATACAGGAGAACTTCTGTGGGCCCTCCATTATTGTCCCCGACCTAGAAGGGGTTCTCTATCTTAGGGAGGATAACAAGAAGTCGTGGAAACCACGCCTTTTTCTCCTGCGAGCCTCTGGAATTTATTATGTACCCAAAGGGAAAAGCAAGGTGAGCAGGTCAAAGTCCTAACGGGGCAATCTCAAGCTACAACCCATAAACAAAAAACACATACACTGGCTATATGGCTTTAGTTTCAGACAAGTATTAACAGAACACAAAATACAACCCCCAAAAATAATCCAACATTTATACATGCTAGCTACACTTTTTTTACTAACATTTTAAATTTACCATTTCCCATATGCTTATAGAAACAAGATAGATGTGCCTTTTATGCCAGGTATCCTGTGTTTTTGGAAACAAAATGCTTAAAAATGTTTGTGTTGTCGTCCCAGAGACTACCATTCCATCCCCATACACATGAACCCTAAGGTGTACAACGTCGGAAAAAGTAGCATCCCTTTCTTTAGCAAGGCAGCTTTACTATAATGCAGTGACTTAACGCTGTGCAATTCGGGAATCCCTGGGATGTAGCATTATTAAGAAGAAGATCCGTTAGATTTCAAACCTACGGCTTAAAAATACATGATAAATTCTATGATCATTTGTTGGATCTCCTGAGAAGCACGGTCTTATTGTCAAGGCCTCACTACACCACAGAGCTCATCCACAACAGGGACCTTTGGTCTCACTGCGACGCCCCCTGCTAAAATGTAGTTTGAATTTAATCAATACCCTATATTCAGTACATCGTAGCCAATAGTCATCTTGTGGCTTCAATGGGTGGGTCATATTGACCTCACAGGGTAAGGCTCCCCAGCCTAAGGGAGTTTACGAGTGGCAAAACACTCCCTCAAGCAAGTTGGACTCTCACTACCTTTTTTCCCACAGACACGCGACCTGGTGTGTTTCGTCCAGTTTGACAATGTGAATGTCTACTATGGCAAAGAGTTCAAAAACAAATACAAGGCACCAACAGATTTCTGTTTTGTTCTGAAGGTGAGTGGGCAGTTGAAATGATTCATTTGAAGAATGACTTCTCTTTTTGTCTCACACCTTAAATTAAAGCACAGAATATTAGCTAGTTTAATTAAAATAATTTTAAAGAAACAATATATAGCCTCAAAACATGGTTTAATTCAGATTTAGAAATCATGGAAAGGTCACCTACAGTCCATGAAATTTGGAATTTCTACACAATTTTCAACCCGTCCACCAAAAGCATTGTAGGGGTATCTTCATTATTGTTAGAACTGATGATTTTTTTCCCTGAGGAATAGGCCTGTTGTGTTCTATATTCATTTAACACAAGTGTGTATAATCTGGCTTCTAACATTTGCAAGACTGTATTTTAAACAATAACATGACTCCTCTTCACTTTCCCTTGCCAAATGAGACCAGAACAGTACTAGCTAGTCTAGGGAGGTTTAGGGTCGAGAACAGTACTGTGATTTCCCAATGAGTAGATATTATTAGGAGACTACAAGTCAATCCAAACTGATAGACAGATGAGCAAGAATGTTTAAATGGGGAATTTCGCAGGTACTCTGAACAATTTTGTAGATTTATGCATATGAGGATAAGCAGGATACCGTGATGATTTGTAAGTTAAAATTGTAAATTTGTTTTTTCATATCACTTGTAAGGTCACAACTTAGGTTTACCATACCAATACTTTGCAGGGTATGCAATTTACTGTATATTGTTGAAATTCATTCATTTAGGGAAGTAAAACCTCCCCCTTTTTAACACAAAAATGTGCATACTGTGAAGTTAATTTTATTATTTTTATTGCATGAGGAACATCGAATAAAGGTTGTTAAATTGGAACTGATTGATATGATTCAATGAACTGGAGAAAATCTAAAGATCTTTTTGACAGTTAAAAACAAGACAACTGAGGAAAGCACACTATCACACACACATTTTTAGTCCTTTCTTCAGTTGTCTTATTTTCAACAATTAATAAGATCCTCACTTTCTCCAGTAAATTGAATCATCCCAATCAGTGATCAGTAATTTAAAGGCTACAACAACGTCAGTAAATATTTCTCTTCAATTACTGATGTCATAAAAAAAAATGGACAATGATAATTGTTTAGCAGAACTTATTCAGAGTGGCTTACAGTACCTCCGTTCCAATCTGCAGCATCCTCAGATCCAGAAAGAGTCTCAATATATAAAGTATCTGTGCTGTGATGATGCCTGGACGATGACTCTCTGGGTCACAGGGATACGTATCGCAAAGGTGAGTTTAGACAGCAAAACAGCAAATGTCAAAAGATAAACATGACTTCTGCTGTGATGTTAAAGCAGACAAGGTTTGTGGTCTTGTGTGTATGGTAATGCTCTGATGTTTGTCCCCTCAGTATGGGAAGTCTCTGTACGAAAACTACAAAACCTCCATGGCGAAGGCACTAGTCACCTCTGCATGGAACAACCGTACCACCACTACAACATCCACCCCGTCAACACCTTCCACTATTACCAACGGTTAGTAGACAACTGTTCTGCAAAAAAATATGTAGTAAGAGGGCCGATAGACAAAATTAACAGGCGGTAAAATGATTGGCTGCTGGATATATTGTCCGGAAGGAAATAAAAAGCTGCTGGTGTTACTGTGGCTTTATGAACAAAGCATAATTATTTTATCTCTTAAGAAAATAAAACAAAATATGCTATTCAATACTCGCCTTTTTCTTTCTGATCTTTTCCAAGCCAAAGCTTCTGGTAAGGCCAATGGATATGCTCCCCAACCGCCTGAAGTACCTGGGGCGAACATTGGCATTGAACCTCCTCCACCACCACCCCTGCCACCTGCACAGATCCTCCCCCCACTACCGGCTGTTAAGAGAAGCCCATCCCCAAATGCTACCACCAAAAAACTGCCTAGCTTGACCACCAAGTACCCCCCATCGCAGGCAACCATAGCCAATCTTCCTCCTCCACCTCTATCTCAGGATGATAGATCAGAGTCACCACCAGACTTCCTCCCTCCCCCTCCCCCACCTCCGGCTCCTGGATTCCTCTCGTTACCACCTCCAGTCAGCTTCTTACCCCCACCACCGGACTCTGGTTTTCCCCTACCCCCTCCACCACCTGACCCTGCCTTCTGCCCTGTGACCAATAGGGTTCCCAAACCAGCACCTCCACCTCGCCAATTGTATATGGGGGCTGATGTCCCCCCTCCTCCACCTCCGCCCCCACCTTCTTTCACTCCAACCTCATCAGTGATAAAAACAGCCCCCCTTCCACCCAAGAGGACTACACCAATGCAAGCAGCACCCCCCGGGGGCGGAGACTTCATGTCAGAACTAGCCAGGGCTATGGCCAAGAAACGTGCCAATCAGTAGAACAGAGGGCACACATTTAACCTTATACATTTGAAACATTCAGTAAAATGAACCTGGTCATATAACTGCACGACAGCAAGTATTTAATGCAAAGTAAATTGCATAACATCAACGTGTGATAAATCAGTTCGGAAGTTAATTATGTAATATATCTGTTAGAGCAAATGTATTAATTTGAAAACTGAGTAGCACATTTGAGAAACAAAAATATACCTTGAAAAACAAGAACATTTCCAATGACATGTCACAAAATAACATTTCACAGTGTATCCCAAACGTTCACACAAATTGGCTGAGACTGGTGTGCCAGAGTGTATGTTGGACAGGGGTTTACTCTCCTCCAGTGTGTGTGCTGGAGAATACTTGATGTATGAGTAAAAAGCTGAACGGCTTGTCTGATATGTACAACATTTTATTTTTTGAACTTCTAATAACTCAGAATCTGCTCTGGAGTTATTAGAATCATAAAGACAAATTTAACATTATGAAACATTTTAACAGTAACTTTTGACATTGTTGCATTTTATCAACTTTATAGGACATTTGAAATGTTTGTTACAGTTGATCTGATCATTTCAGAGTTTTAAAATGTTCTGTAAATACAGTATCTGCAGTATTTCAGTTTTTGGGTGGAAGGTAATTCTCCTTGACTGTCCTACATTGTCATTAATTGATCAAATGTTAATAAACCGTCTGTACATGTTAAAATCACCCACATGGCTGATCTCCATTGCAGAAGCTTTATGAAGTGATTTACTGCAAATCATCTTCATCACACTTTTCAATGCTTTTTGCCCTCTAGTAATATCATCTGAACAATTTAGTATTTTTTGTGCAGATTGAAGGTGATCCTATACAAACATTCTCTACAATTTAACTAAAGTGTTTTCTTATTTGTCATGGCAAATCTTTTGTGTAAATGCACCTGATGCATGAATTACAAAACTCTTAATTGTACTGTGTAATCTACTATGTCTACTGTTTTATTTGTTTTCAAGTAATGTAATTGATTAAATACAACTGTTAAAAAATGCAACTGTTATAGCTTATTCAGATTTGTATATCCAAATTCAGTTTTTACTTAAGTGGAATTTCTATCTCTGCAGGTGATCCCTCTAGATATTGGAAAAACGTAAATGCACAGAATCAAGGTAACTCTGCATCTTCCCTCCCTAAGCAAATTCAGTTGGACTCTTGCATCATCATAGAAGAAAAAATGAGATTAGAAATGCATTTAACCTGTATGTTATCTCAGCAGGCTTTATATTTGGTAGAAATAATGAGTTGTGTAGTGTCTTAACTTCTGGGCTAATTGGATAATAATGACACCATGTGGGGTTCATACTAGCTTTAGTCAGAACACAGCAAAGGAGCACATGTAAAACAGTGACCCTGATTTTTATCCAACACATGACATTGCACGTTCAGTTGTGTAGACTCTTTAAGGAGCCTAGAACATAAGTTGGGTGACCATGTACAGGTGAATACCACAGATTAAATAATAATCTGCCTATTTCCTAAACTCTCTTGCCAATCTTAAAGTCTTAGTCCCTGGTTAATAAGCAGCCAAGATTTTTATTTATTTATTTTACAAAACATTTATTTTAAATATCCACCAGTCAGGGTTCAGATCCAGACATAGCATTATCTCTGCTCTGCTTCCTTAGTTGTAAATTATGTGATAAATTGTCTAGATCACAGGAAACACTGTGAAGCACTTTTCGTGATCATCAATGGGCATAGATTAGTTTGCTTGTAGCTGGTTTGAAACGTACTTACACTGCGTGCACAATTATTAGGCAAATCGTATTCCTCAAGATTTATTTTATTGTTGAACAAACACAATGCTCTCAGTCAATCCAAAATATCATTCAACCTCAAACCTGAATGTTTAAAAAAGGAAATTTGAGTGTTGATCGTTCTCAGTGAAATAAATAAGTGTGCACCATTATTAGGCAATAATTAGTGTGCAGAACTATTAGGCAACTAAATTACAAAAATAATTTCTCCAACTCACTTGTTTATTCTACATTTTTAGAGTAAGTGCAACAAATAAGTAACACAAAATGAAAATTAAATAACATTTCTGGCCTTTCAAAAATATTCAGTGACCGATATAGCCACCCTTCTTTTAAATAACTGCCATTCATGCAGTCTGTCAGTTTCTTGATCTGTTCATGATCAACTTTTGCTGAAGCAGCAACCACAGCCTTCCAGATGCTGTTCAAAGAGGTGTATTGTCTTCCCTGACTGTAAATCTCACGTTTGAGAAGGGTCCACGTGTTCTCAATAGGATTTAAGTCAGGTAAGGAATGGCCAGGTCATTATTCGGGCGTCTTTGAGGCCCTTGCTTGCTAGCCAAGCACTGGAGTACTTGGATGCATGTGATGGAGCATTGTCCTGCATAAAGAACATGGCCTTCTTGAATGCTGAGGACTTCTTCCTGTACCACTGCTTGAAGAAAGTATCTTCCAGAAACTGACAGTAGGTATGGGAGTTGATCTGGACCTTTGTTGGACCTTTTCAACCCAAAAAGGTCCAACTACCTCATCCTTAATGTTAGCGGCCCATACCAGCACCCCTCCTCCACCTTTCTGGCATCTGACTCGAAGTGGTGTCCTGTGTCCATTAGTGATGGCCACAGGCCCATCCATCTGGTCCATCAAGAGTCACTCTCATTTCATCTGTCCATAAAACCTTTGAAAAATCTGTCTTCAGGTATTTCTTTGCCCAATCTATACGCTTCAACATGTGAATCTTATTCAGTGGTGGTCCTTTTTCAGTCTTCTTGACCTTGACCATGTCTCTGAGCACTTGACACCTTGTACTTCTGGACACTCCAGGTAGGTTGCAGTTCTGGAATATGGTAGCACTGGAGGATAATGGGTTCCTGGTAGCTACACGTTTAATTCTTCTCAAGTCTTTTGCAGTTAATTTGCCTCTTCTCCATGCATTTTTTGCACCCCAGTTGACTATTCGCAACAAAACATTTGAGTGTCTGGTGGTCACTCCTCGATAGTTTAGCTATTTCAAGAGTGTTGCATCCGTCTGAAAGGCATTTTATAATTTATGACTTTTCCGTGTCAGTTAAATCTCTTTTTTGGCCCATTTTACCTGAGGTCATGAAGCTGCCTAATAATGATGCACACCTTGATATAAGGTGTTATTCACAGTTGCCACACCCTCATTATACAAATACATATCACCTGAAAATGATTCAATCCAATGAGCATTCAAGTTTATATGGTTTTGAGTTGGAAAATGTGCATAGAAATAATAATATGACCAGAATACTCACTTGCCTAATAATTGTGCACGCTGTGCATGACAGATGTCAGTGTGTGCTCACAGAAGGGCTGAAATCGGATTTTAATATATAAACATGAGAGGTTGATAGTTTTAGAACACATAAATTTTTCCAGTTCTTATTGAAATTCACAGTTTAATGTCTTAATTTACTCTGAAATTAAAGCATTGAACAAATAAACAATTAGATAAAAAAGAAACAATGGAATTGTGTTGTTTAAGAAAATATAATCTACATTATTGACTCATCAAGTCAAGCAGCACTTTTTGCAGATAAAACACAGACCACACTTGAGGCATTCTTTCTACAAAAGTGTGGAAAAGTAAATTTTATGGCTCACATCTGTTAAGAAGTTTGAATCTAGGTTAGACCTGAATATAGCCTTGTAGCTCTTCTTTATTCTGTAAATATATCTCTCTTCAAAACATTTATGAATGAAATGGTCATTTGCACTACATAAAAAGGCCTTTTTCAGAGTGTCCATACAAGTAAAAAAAACCCATTATGAAACAAATAAAAGGCAAGCACTGAGAAGTCACCATATAAAAAGATTTTAACCAGTCATAACAAGTAAAAAAATATACACACATCTCTACGTGGCATTATATATTTTTAGAAAAAAAATACTTACAATCCAATGTAAAACAAAGTTTCAGAGGAATAAAAAATAATCTCAAAAGTTTTTTTTTTTCTTTTCACACATTTGTAAACAAACATTTCTCTGGCTGTGCCATCTCTGCTTTTTGATGTCCCTTTCTATTGATATTTCCAGGTTATCCAACAAATGATGTTTCTCCCTTTCTGTCCAATAATGGCTTGCAGCTGCATCTGAGAAGTCAGTGTGGTGTATTAGCAATTATTATATGCTTTATAATCCTTAGTTAAATGTTAGACATGAAAGAAAAAAAACACGAGCCTTGCGGACCCTCTGTCACAAAAGATGTACATGTACTACAAATGAAGTACTGTGCTTATTTTAATGTTATTCCTGCCAATTTATTCCTCCCCCAATGCGCGCAATCCAGACATCCCAACCCTAAACTACGTCAAATAGATTTGCATGATATATTTACTTTGTCATGTAGCCACCAAACACATATTTGGATTATTTGAACATATTTTTGTATAGCTATTACAATAAAGCATAGGTCTGATCAAGGCCGTAGTATTGTATGTAGTAATATATTGGGGGGTCAATTTGAGTCAATTTTAACATGAGGGGGAGGTGTCCCCACAAGATATATTGTAATTACGGCCTTCGGTGCAATTCAGTGTTAGATAGCATGCCTGCTGATATTCAGAGAGAAGGGCTGATGGGTGTTTTAACACTAGGACCGCCAAATGCCCACGCCAATTGTAGTTTGTAATGAAAAAAAAACTAACATTTTGAAAGCTACCAACTCCTCCTTCCATAACGTTTCCTTAATAGGTGTATATTACATTTTTCCGTTGTCAGAATTCTAAACTCACAAACGGAAACCGATTTAAGGACTTTTTAACCTGTTTTATTTTACCCAGTTGTCCAACTTAATCGGCCAACCACCCACGGTACTTAGCGTTGGTACCCAGGCAGCCGCTAATAGTACCCAGATGCTAATCAACCCTCACTGAATGCATGACTTCAATGGATGAATGCACGATACTCCCATATGAATGATAGAACCTTGGTTGAATTTGAATGAACTTACAAATTAAATACAAGATTTCCATGACCATTCAACAATTTAATTTGTCTATTATTGAAACATGATACAAACGATATAGGCTACTTGACAATTCAACATATGTATCACACATCACACATTACATAGGAGATTCAGCTTCTTGTGTAGGCTAATTCATCAAATGTAAATCATTTTTTCTCTGCTGATTTTACTGAAGATTATGATTCTGCATATGCATTACACTAAATATTTATTAATGGAAGGAAATACCAACGATCACCTATTATCAATTCAGCAAAGGAATTACACGTTACTGTTTTTATTTGGATAGAAAGAGAAACAAAATCGCATACACATCCTATCATCTTTCTTTGAATTTTCTCTGCTTATTTTACTGAATATTAAGATTCTACAAATGTATTATGCTAAATAATTATTCATGAAACAAAACACCAACAATCACCAATTAACAGTAGTAAATGTAGGGTATATTGTGTTACTTTGGTGAATTACGACCCTGGTGGGCAGGGCTTCCAGATTGGTGGGTGGGACATCTGGTTTGCTGGGTGGGACTTCCGGTGTGATGTATGGACTTCCTGTATGACGTGTGTTAGGGCGGAACTTCTGGAATGACGTATGCATGTCCGGTGACTTTGTAATTTATGATTGCATTGTTGTGTCCATGTTTGATGTTTTACAAGGACTGATAAGCACCCCGGACGAGTGTTATAACAGGTGCGATGTCATACAGTTCAGTTCCATGGTAATGATAAACAAGATGGCCGCGTCCCTGATCACTGATCAATAATGGCGGTGGCCAACGTAGTGTTTGTTCCGTTTATGCAAGATAGCTCATTGTCTAAAATGTTTTAGAACATATTTGAACGTAAATCAAGTGGCCAAGGAAGGTTATTCTGTCCAGGAACACTTTCTACCAGGTAATGCGTAATGGACATTCAGCTCAAACATCTGAGTGACGACCCATCCAGACAAGTAGTGAGTATATCGCTTTTTATGTTTATTTATACATCTATAGCACCGAATTACGTCGTTTGTATTATAAAAATGCTATAAAAATTTTCTTCTGTCAACATACTTTGGGGATGTCCTTTTATTTTTGGCATATAGTTGGGTTTCATACCCAGATTTTTGGGAAAAATTGTTGCCAATTGCACTACTGATCCCCTGCTGTCATCTGGTGGCCGTTTGGTGTCATTACAAGTCATTTATAAAAAAATGCCTAATTTCATAAAACTCTGTTTCATCTCTAGGCTGAAGAACCAACATTATTTGTGGAACCTATATGTTTTTACATTGTATTATTAATTTTAGTCTAAATCAATGTAATATGACAATAAATGCCTGGAAATATCAGAAAATAACATAACAAATAAACAAAACTTCATAAAGGTTGCAATAAAACTATCATACTGTATTGCAGAAATGATTTTCATAAAACATTTTTTTTGCCTTTCCAACACGAGGTTTCTAAATAGTGTCCCAGAAGTCTGTTTTTATGTGTTTTTAAAATGTCCAAGTAGTGAAATCCAGATGTCACTATTTGGACATTTTGGGACCTACATTCATTTCTGTAACAGGTCTCATGATGTATTGTATATCCTGGTAATCACAATCCCCTCAGCTACAATAAAAACACATAAAAACAGACTTCTGGGACACTATTTAGAAAACTTGTGTATTGGAAAGGCAAAAAAATGTTTTACGAAGAACATTTCTGCGATACAGTATGCTAAAATATTTTGGAAACCATTTTTGTTTCTATGTTATTTTCTGATATTTCCATGCCTTTATTGTCATATTATATTGCTTTAGGCTGAAACTAATGAATAAGTTAGTTGGCATCTAGATGGCAGCAGATTAGCGCAGTTTGTATTTACTGGTCCAAAAAAAAATAGTATGAAACATATCTTTTCCAAAAACCAAAGGACATCCTCATAGTATGTTAGAGGGAGATAGAATTTGCCGACTGTCAGAATTGATTTCTTGCTTTGACCTTTGACCTTTTGACAGCTGCATATGTGTAAGAATATGAAAATGATTTTTTGATTTATGACCGGATGGTAGCATTTGTTTTTCTGGGTGGTACATGTCCGGTTAGAGAGGGAGAGGTAGAGCAGGTGATTCAGTGGGATGAGAGGGGTTAGGTCAAAAGTATTATGAAAAAGATGTTTTAATGGTTGTTAATTTATGTCCGGGTTGTTAACAGTTGTGTTTTTGCCCGGGGGGTGTGTATACATGGCCGGTTAGAAAGGGAGGGGTAGAGCAGGTGATTCTGTGGGATGAGAGGGGTTAGGTCAAAAGGATTATGAAAAAGATGTTTTAATGGTTGTTAATTTATGCCCGGGTTGTTAACAGTTGTGTTTTTCTGGTTAGAGAGGGAGGGTTAGAGCAGGTGATTCTGTGGTATGAGAGGGGTAGGTCAAAAAGGGTTCTACGTAAAAGATACTCATACGAATTAGGTCTCAGAATGGAGGAACGGAAAAAAAGATACGTTCCAGAAATATACGATGCGCCAAAGAAGCGATTTCTTAACGTGTATACTCAAATACCGCCGTTTAAGCATTTGACGGATCAGCATGACATGGCGGATGGAAAAATGATCAGCTTTGTGTTTGATTACCCGGCTTCTAAATTGAAGTTGTACATTTTAGCCATGGGAGCTGAATATATAAACGACACCTGTAGCGTGGAGTACCAAATCACTGACTGGGAAGTATTACACCATGTGGTGTGTCATGAAATGAAGCCAAGCATGAAAGGTTACACTATCGAGACTGGTTTGGAGATCGATTGGGAAGGTGTACCAAGCTCCACAGAGACAATACATCACACAGTAAAAATTTGAAAGAACGTATGTATGGTGTGATCTGGAAAATGACATGTTTCGGAGAATTGATGAGCTATACGCACAAAGTCAACAATGGCAGAGCATTGTTAAACTTAGGAGATGTATTGTTGGCGACGATAGTTACCAACACGATCCACTTAAAGCCAAGATGTTTATGGAAGCAGGAATGATATGTATTGGTTAAAAAAGCCACGCCCCTCTGTCAAAGGATCTAAGCAGTGATAAAAGGGTAGGGTTAAAGTAGACCTTTTTAAAGATGCATTGAGTCGTTACAAAATTACATTACATTACATTACAAAACCAAAACAAAGTGCTGATAAAAGCACAACAACACAGGCGTCTCCATCAGCAGTCAGAACAATTGGTGACAGTGCACAAGTTGTGTAAGGCTCTATGCAATACGCGTGCACACAACTGACACACAAACACTTTAAAATAGCTTACATCCCCTCCTATACCGTGACTGCATTTGACAGAAATATGGTATGCCGTGTTAATGACAGCGTTAGGAAGGCATTATGACTAGGGCCTGAACACCAGACGACAGGCCATACCCCACATGGTGCGATTCCTCCGGGCGGCCTCAGTCGGGCGGGCCATGCCCGAGAAGGGCCGGGTGTTGATTTGGAGACGGGGCAAAGCTTTACACAGGATTGGAAGGTCGGTGTCCTGGACCAGCCCGTACACCTCCAACGTCTGTAGCTCAGGAAACTTCTCAAAGTCACTGAAACAAGCGCAACAAAGTACAGTGAGAAATCGTAGAAGACGCTGTTAAAGCATATTATCAGCGGAGAGTTTGTCACTCACGCTAAGGCGGCAGGGTGGAACTGGTAGCAGCGACTCAATGCTGTTGATGCCAAAGGACTCCGCAGGGAAACCTATACCCCGCGTTATATCACAACTTCGGAAAAGGCCTCTCTCCTGTCTGCCTATTACGCGCCGTCCAAAAACATCTTTTACACCATTGCTTGATGAAGATACCCGAGACCAGGAATGAGATATAAGTTCCACAACTGTGAATGAACAGTGCAGCAGTCCGCTTCTTACTCACCGGTTATGCTGCCGCCTTCCCCACCGCCACCGCCACCATCATCACCGCCATCACCACCATCACCTGACCTGCCTTCCTATCCCCCGGATTCGGACGTTTTTGATGGGGGACTGAGTCTGATTTTTGTGAACACCATCAAGGCTTCCATCGTAAACTGCAACGGTTGTCTTACAGGCCATGGAAGTCAGCGGCAGCATCAGTGTCTCTATGATTGCCCCAAGTATTATTATATCAACCATTTTGAAGCTCTCGTCAAGCGACTGTGGACTGACCGTTTCATACCAGCGTTGGCCAGAGCTCTGAAATCCTTGGGACTTAAAGTTGAATTACCTAGAGTCCATGGAATTTCAGAGGTTTTTCTAAACGAGCTGAAAGAGTCAACATACATCAGTAAGACTCTGAACAAGATCTCTGATTTACTGCTGAGCAAGAACAAAGACCGTCAGGGCCTGGTAAACAAAGATATTTTTTGGCAGAACATATCTGAAGATTTGTCTCACAGTCAGGCTGTTTCCTGAAACCCTTAATTGCTATAATGGGTAACTGTTTATGTAGGTTATTTGAGAGAACAACTCAAAAATGTATTTTGAGAAATGTTACAGATCTTATGATGCAAATTATTGAAAGGAAAGTAAATGATTTTTCACTCTACACATCCCAAACTTTTGTTAATGTTGAAGGTGTGCAACAAATGGAGGAAATCTTGTATCGTGTCCGTATGACTCAAAAATGGTTACACTTGATATCGTTAGAAGTAGATGGCCCTTTCGAAATTTGTCTGAAGTTTTACGTATTTACTTTGAACCACAGATGACATGTAATGTGAATCATCTAATTTGTTTGTATGCATATATAATCGATATGTGTGTTTTAAAAATACAGAGCCATAAGCCTGTAAATGTAATCAAAGTATTCGAAGTCATGAATTATTATGTAACCGAGAAAACTGATTTTAAACTCTTGATTGATATTGTAAGCATGTAAACTGATTTTAAACTCTCGATATTGTAAGCATGTAAACTCTTGATTAATATTGTGAATAAATTCTCCTCAACCTTTTCTATAAGTGTCTGATACATACTTTTGTAATAACCATAATAACGAGAATTAGGAGGATGGAGCAGCTAATGAAAAATATATATTTTAATCCCTCTCACCCGGGGTCTTTCGGGGGAAAGGAGCGACTGCAGAGAGTTGTTGCGCAAGAAACAGGAAGTAGTATAAGTGATGGTCCTGTAACTGATTGGCTGTCCGGCCAGGACGCTTATACTCTCCATAAGCCAGTGAGAAAAACCTACCCGCGAAATAGGGTGTTTACCACTCATCGTTTATCCCAATTCCAGGCCGACTTGTGTGATATGCAAGCTTTTGCTGATAAAAATGATGGAAATCGCTACATGTTAACGGTAATAGACATTTTCTCAAAAGTAGCTTTTGTGAGACTGTTAAAAAATAAGAGCGGGGCTGAAATGACTATGGCTTTTGCATCTACTTTGAAAGAGAGTGGAATTCCCAAGAAAGTCCAAACAGACTCTGGAAAGGAGTTCTTTAATCGTACATATAAAAATTTAATGAACGAGCACAATATTATCCATGTTGCTACGGGTTCTGATTTAAAAGCTTCCGTTATTGAACGTTATAACAGGACTTTGAAGGAAAGGATGTGGCGATATTTTACATCTCATAACACACGGCGTTATGGCGACGTGATTCAAGACCTGGTAAAAAGTTATGACAACAGTTATCACAAGAGCATACGTATGACACCGTTACAAGTAACATCCGAGAACACACTTGAAGTCTTTAAAAATATTTACGGTTGGTTTCCCCTTTGTAAAAAGAAAGCCATTGCGTTTAAATTAAAAAAAGATGATATTGTGCGTGTCTCAAAGTTGCGAGGTGTTTTTGATAAGAAATATGAACAAGGTTACTCTGACGAATTATTTTCAGTGACGGAATGCATACCGCGTATACCGCCTGTTTATAAGCTCAGCGATTATGATGGAGAGTCTATCGAGGGTACCTTTTATGAACAAGAGCTTCAAAAAGTGAAGATAACTAAAGACAAAGTTTTTCACGTAGATGAGATTTTGAAACGAAAAAAAGTTAACGGAGAAACACACGTATTGGTCAGGTGGAAAAACTGGCCTGAAAAGTTCAACAGCTGGGTCCTAGAGTCGTAAGTATTGGACGCGACAGGATAAAATAACTACCGCTAAGGTGTGTTGTTCACAACTGATTTCAACAATCATGGAAACCTCAGGTTTTTATCTGACTCTGTCCAGCAATGCCTCAGCCGAAATAATTCCAAACAACAAAAGTTCTAATTTCACAACAAATTTTGCCAAACCGATAGAGCTACAGGGGAGCTGGGAGGTAGGTCTTGTGGAGATTATATACCCGCATAGCTGGACAAATATCCTGAAAAATGATTTTGAGTTTTTCTACAAAATGGACTCTAAACCCCCTGAAGCTATCAGACTCAAAACCGGTTACTATAAAAACCTAGAAGCGGTTGTCTATGGGATGAATCAGGCCTTAAATGAGAAGATTAAGAATGTGTTTTTAGGTTATGACAATATTCAAAAGCGAGTAAAAATTGTGAGTGAGGAAACCCAGTCAGCTATCAAGACTCGAGGCAGTTTAGCCTACATATTAGGGATGCATTCTGACAGATAGCTGGAAACAAAAGATAATTTGAGCCCATTGCCTGTAGACATACACGCAGGATTTTATAACATGTTTGTGTACACAGATATTATATCTTTTCAAAGGGTCGGAGACAGTTTTGTGCCACTCCTACGGACAGTTCATATACAAGGAACAGACGGAGATACAGGTTCTGGTCATAAAATTAGAATATCATCAAAAAGTTGATTTATTTCAGTAATTCCATTCAAAAAGTGAAACTTGTATATTATATTCATTCATTACACAGACTGATATATTTCAAATGTTCATTTCTTTTAAGTGTGATGATTATAACTGACAACTAATGAAAATCCAAAATTCAGTATCTCAGAAAATTAGAATATTACTTAAGACTAATACTAAAAAAGGATTCTTAGAAATGTTGGCCAACTGAAAAGTATGAATATGAAAAGTATGAGCATGTACAGCACTCAATACTTAGTTGGGGCTCCTTTTGCCTGAATTACTGCAGCAATGTGGCGTGGCATGGAGTTGATCAGTCTGTGGCACTGCTCAGGTGTTATGAGAGCCCAGGTTGCTCTGATAGTGGCCTTCAGCTCTTCTGCATTGTTGGGTCTGGCGTATCGCATCTTCCTCTTCACAATACCCCATAGATTTTCTATAGGGTTAAGGTCAGGCGGGTTTGCTGGCCAATTAAGAACAGGGATACCATGGTC